>JAMKQA010004363.1:0-32820 GCA_024699735.1 Posidonia australis | reverse complement strand
TCTGGTGCTTTTACCAGAGACCAGGTTTGGGTAGATCGAAGAGATTCCATCTCTTCTTGCATTGCCATCATCCATTGTGAAGCTTCTTTACTGTTCATAACTTCTTGATATGATGATGGTTCTTCTGAGCCAAGTTCATCAACCACCTGTAAGGCAAAAGCTGTTAGATTTTCAAAACCTAACCTTGTAGGTGGTCGAACTTCCCTTCTTTACCTGTCTATAGCTACACTTCTAAAGAGTTGTGGTTGTTTCATCCCTATAAAAGTGTCTGTTTCAACTTCTGGCCTTTCAATTTCATCTTCTTCACCATTTGGATTAAGATCTGCATCCCTTTGAGAAGAAGATAACTGAAATTTCACTTGATCACCTGAAATGCTACTTGATGAAGGATCAGAAATTTCAGCAACAGATTTCCCTTCCCGTAGCATAAATTCTTCATCAAAAGTTACACTTCTTGCAAGTATAACTTTGTGCAACTGAGGAGTCCATACCCTGTATCCTTTTACTCCATCTCCATAGCCCATGAAGACACCTTTCTTTGCTCTTGGCTCAAGTTTGCCTTCATTTACATGAAAATAAACAGGACACCTAAAAACTCTTAATTTAGAATAATCTGCCGGTTTACCTGTCCAAACTTCATAGGGAGTCTTCATCTGAATGGAAGATGATGGAGATATATTGGTAATAAAACACACAGTATGAATTACTTCTGTCCAAAAAACATCTGCAATTCCAAAGTTAGAAATTAAACACTGGCCTTTTTTAACAGAGTTCTGTTCATACGTTCTGCAACACCATTTTGTTGCGGAGTGTGAACAACTGTTCTGTGTCGAGCAATACTTGTGTTTCTGCACAAGGAATCAAAAGCATTATTGCAGAACTCAAGAACATTGTCTGTTCGTAGAACCTTGATTTTTCGATCAGTCTGGTTTTCAACCAGAACTTTCCATTCCTTGAAGTTGACAAAGGCATCCCCTTTGTGTTTCATTAGAAGCACCCAAGTCATTCTTGAGAAGTCATCAATAATGGATAGGAAGAATCTAGAATTTCCCAAAGAAAGTGTTCTTATTGGTCCCCAACAGCCGACATGGATATAGTCAAATTTACCCTTCGTATTCCTTTCAGCTGGACCAAACTTGACTCTTTTCTGCTTACCAAAGACACAATGCTCACAAAAGTCAAGATTGATATTCTTGAGTCCTTCTAAGAGACCTTGGCGTTGCAGAGTTTGCATCCCTTTCTCACTTAAGTGAGCAAGACGCATATGCCATATCTTAGATTTATGGAGTAGCTCAGTTGAGGATACTGTAGCAGCAGTTTGAACTTCTGTTGAGCCCTCAAGGATATACAGCAGTCCTTGCTTGAGTCCTTTCATCACTATAAGTGATCCTTTACCTGAAGGACTCCACATCCTCCTTTGTAACAGAAACTCTTATCATCAACAGTAATTAAGGAGATAAGATTCTTCCTAAGATCCGGAACATGACGTACTTCAGAGATAGTTCTCACTGTCCTGTCATACATTTGGATCCTCACGGATCCAATACCAACGACTTTACATTGTGCATCATTGGCTACAGTAACAGTACCTTCATTAAAAGATTTATAAGATGAAAATCATTCTCGATTTGGGGTCATATGGTGTGATGCCCCCGAATCAAGAATCCACTGATCAGAAGAAAAAGAAGAATCAGAAACAGTAAAGCCAACATCGACTTCAGAGGCAGTCTCTTCCTGTGCAGTAGAGGCAGAAGGCATTTTTGACTTCTTTTTAGAGTAATTATTCTTCCAATGCCCCGGTTCCTTACAGTAATTACAGATATCTCGAGGATTTTCTCTACCCTGAGATTTGCCTTTCTTCTTTCCTTTCTTGTCAAAACTTCTTGAGTTTGACCTACCACGGTTTTTGTCAAACGTGGTAGAAAGACCCGTCATCTCTCCACTTGAAGTTGAAGCTAGATGCCGCAATTTTCTTATGTGGAGACAAGCTCTTACCTCCTCTAAAGAAATTGAATCTTTTCCAATCACAAAGGATTGGACAAAATTTTCAAAAGATTGAGGTAAGGATACTAACAATAACAGAGCAGCATCTTCATCGTCAACCTTTACTTCAATACTTCTTAACTCCATAAGAATAGTATTAATATGATCAAGATGCTCTTTGAGAGACGTACCTTCCTTCATCTTAAGGGAGAATAGACGTTCCTTGAGAAGGAGTTTATTGGTTAAAGATTTAGTCATGTATAGACTTTCCAACTTTAACCATAATCCAGCAGCAGTTTCCTCATTTGCAACCTCTATTATTACCTCATCTGCAAGACAAAGTAATATTGTTGAATGCGCCTTCTCTTCTTGCGCTGTCAACTCGGCATTATTGACCCCAACTGGTTTTTCCTTCAGCAACGGAGTCCAGATTCCTTGTTGTTTAAGGAACACCCGCATTTTGATTTGCCATAAACTGAAGCTGTTCTTCCCGGTAAATTTCTCCACCTTAATAGTATGTGAAGACATGGTATTTTCTATTGACTAAAAAAAAAACTCAACCTGACTCTGATAGCACTTGTTAAGTTTAAGGATTAGTTCAACAAGAAAATAAAATGAAGAACAGAAATAAAACAGAGACGCAAATTTACGTGGTTTACCCAAGAAAGGGCTACGTCCACAGGCAAGGCAGATAGGTTTCACTATTCTTTAGAATAACACAACTCAGACTAAGAGTATAACTCTTGTACAAATCGTAGAAATTTCAATATGAAATTTCTACCAGCAGCAGCAACAGAATAACAGCAACTTCACTGGAACCAGATAAAATGAAGCCCAAACGAGAAAACAGAAGAAGCAAGATGTTCCGTCTTCTGCACACTCAAAACTCTGACCCTGCCTCCTCATATAGCAGTGGAGGCGGGTGAGCAGGTGTGGATGCGCGGATGCATCGACGCGCGAAGCGGACGCGTCGGAAAAGCAGACGCGTGGTTGCACGAAGGAGATGCAGCTATCGGGAGAACAGACGCGCGGATCAAGACGGGAGGCGCAAGCGGAAGCAACGGCTCCCTGCGTCCACCAAGCTTCCGCGAGCAGACGCAACGATCGGGAGAACAGACGCGGATCAGGACGGGAGGCGCGAGCGGAAGCGACGGCCCCCTGCGTCCACCAAGCTTCCGCGAGCAGACGCAACGATCAGGAGAACAGACGCGGCGGAGCGGAGCAGACGCGTAGGTGGAGCAGTGCAGATCCGTCGGAGCGCGGAGCAGACGCGGCGGCTCCCTACATCCAACCTTCCTTCTGCGATCTGGAAGTGCGGGTGGAAAACCCGCGTCTTGGAATAGAGCTTCTGTCTTTCTTTCTTTTTTCTTTCTTTCAGAACATATTCAAGTCATTTCTACAAATCTCCACCTTGACTTGAATATTCACCCTGCTGAACAGAACTGATCTAGATACGATCACAAATATAGAGCAAATTTAAGCAGTGGACAAACTCCCTCTCTGGAACAACTTTGGTGAAAAAATCTGCAGAATTATCTTCAGTAGCGATTTTAGCAAATTTTACCCTCTTTTCACCTCGGATAAAGTGATACCATATGTCAATATGTTTAGTCCTTTCATGATGGACATGATCCTTGGCTAAACAGATGGAACTAAGGTTATCACAGAAAATGTCAAGAGAATCTTGATGTAAGCTAAAATCACCAAACAAACCTTTTAGCCAGATACCTTCCTTTACAGCCTCTGTCATTGCAACATATTCGACCTCAGTGGATGACAATGTGACTATTGGTTGAAGAGATGTCTTTCAGCTCACCACTGAATTTCCCACTGTAAACACATAGCCAGTCATAGACTTTCTAGTGTCCTTATCTGCTCCAAAATCTGAGTCAGAATAACCTTTGATAAGGCAATCATCACTATTTCCATATCTTAGACCCTGGTTAATGGATCCTTTAAGATACCTGAAAATTCGTTTTACAGCTTACCAATGTTCTCGCCCTGGATTACACATAAAACGACTTATGACACTTACAGCGTGTGTTATATCAGGCCTAGAACATACCATGGCATACATTAGACTCCCGACTGCACTAGCATATGGAGTCCTACTCATGTCTACTACTTCATCATCTGTTTGAGGTGACATACAAAAAGACAAGTGAACACTTGGAGCAGAAGGTGTACCTGTAGGTTTGGAACTATCCATTCTGAATTTTGACAAAATTTTCTGTATGTAGTCTGACTGAGATAAGAACAATTTCTTTTGCTCTCTATTTCTGAAAATCTGCATTCCCAAAATTTTCTTGGCAGCACCTAAGTTCTTCATTTCAAATTCTGAACTTAGAAGAGACTTTAGTTTCTGAATTTCAAATTCCGCGAGCAAACGCAACGATCGGGAGAACAGACGCGGCGGAGCGGAGCAGACGCGTAGGTGGAGCAGAGCAGATGCGTCGAAACGCGGAGCAGATGCGGCGGCTCCCTGCATCCAACCTTCCTTCTGCGATCTAGAAGTGCGGGTGGAAATCCCGCGTCTGGGAATAGAGCTTCTGTCTGAATTTTTTATTTTTTTTTCTTTTAGAACATATTCAAGTCATTTCTACATTTACCAAATTCAATCCATGTAGAGGGGATTCACCATTTTTTAAGGCATTGGTCGATTGAAGATTTGAAGATGATGTCTAGTCCAAGCATCAAGGTCAATGTCATTTCGATTTGAATGAAGTTTTGACAGACAAAACTTCAGGAACAAAGACGACAAAACCAGAATTCCAGTATGAATTTTAAAGTTCTCATCTTTTTGTTGTAAAAAATGACTGATTGAGTTATTGATATGGCCATTAATCTGTACTTTTCTTAATTTCAAAGAAAAACTGAACAAACAAGCCAACATAAAATAAAAGCACTGCATGTAGGGCATCAGAAGCCAAACTTTTCCACTGCTTAAAGAATTATTCACTTTCTACAGAACTGAACAAGAGAATGCATATTATTAGAGCAAAACTATATCTAACCTTGGCAATTTGAACTATAATTGTTTTATCTGGATTACTGAGATCCACTTTATGAGGCTCAGGAACAGATTTGGCAACCACATTTATGATTGTCATTCTATCAACACCGGTATTTGCACGAGCTTCATATAACACTGCAAACTGCAAAATGTGAATGTTTATTGGCAAATTACAAGAAATTAGAGAACCTCAAACTTACGACTTCTTTAAAAGAAGCCACAGAAAATAAACCATGATGCACATTCTGCAGTTGATTTAAGAAGTAATGAAGTGGGTAATAATAAGAGTCATGTATGAGAAGAAAACTAAATCATCTTTGGAGATGTGAGCATCGTGAATCAATAACAGGCATGTTAAATAAAATAGATCTATTACTTAAAGTAGGGGCTGTAATCAGATCAGATACACTGAGCGAGTCAAATAAGGGTTGTCAAAGGCTCAAGGCATCAAGCCACCAAAGAAATGTTACAAGTAACTTGTTGCTAGCCTTCCCTCAAGTTGGCTAGGCATCTAAATCTTGCAAAGTTTGGTAACATAAATATAAAAGAATTCTTATATAATTCCAATGTTTTTATGGTTCCAAATGTTGTTTGTAAATTACTATAAACATCATTTCCATGAATAGTGCAACAAACAATAATGGTAAGCTATGCAAACACAGACAAATAAAAGTAAACCCTAAGAAATTAGGTATTTCCTTATATGTCAATGAAAGACAAGATAATGTCAACAAACAATAAGATAATGTGAATCATCCAAGTAAATCTGACGATTTTATTAGTATGATATGATATTCTAAGAAAACATACTAAGTGATTTGTATTTATGCAAATTCCTGTAAGGCTGTAAATAAATAGGTTCCCAAGGCAATGCCGAGATGTCCAAAGTAGGGATGGACACCTAAACCGTCCAAACTGGTTAACCGAACCAAATCAAACCTTTTTTAGTAGTTCGGTTCGATTTTTCAAATTCAATGATTTGATTTGATTTAGAATATCTCCAAACCGAACCAGATAATTCGGTTTGTGGTTTCAAGGACGGTTTAACCGAACTGAATCGAACCGAATCTAATATAAACTATATATGTTAATATGTATATTAAATATTTAAAAGAATATAATTATATGTATCTTTTAGAACCATGATTCGAATCATAGTCATTCTTATGTATCTTTTACTATATTGTTTTTTTAACGGATTGTTATTGGAAGTTAAATAAAAACATTTTTAATCATTCTGATCTATCTTTTACCAGACTGTTTTATATTTGATGCTTACAGTCGATAAACTTCATTACTATAATTCTATCATAACATGATACATGAGAATTTCATATTATTAGGAATCGTGATTTCTGTTTAAATTTCGCAGTATTAGATGTAGTTATTATCATTTTATCTCGTATTTAGTTATATTCTTTCATTTTTTACTATCAACATTTTATTTTTTTCTGTGTTTTATTAAATGGTTAAACCACAAACCGAACCGAACCAAATCAATTTTGAATGATTCGGTTTGGTTCGATTCGGTTCGGTTTGGTTCGATTCGGTTCAGTTTGAAAATTGTTCAAACCGAATTATATGGTTTAATTTGTAGTTTTGTCTTAAACCGAACAGTGCCCAACCCTAACCAAAGTGATGGACTTTTTTTGTATAATATGAAAGGCCAAGCTTCACCATAATAATTACCTAGGTGCTCAATACCTTGACAGCAAAGGGCACCCTGTCACCTTGGTGATGCCATTACAACTCTAGCAATAATGCTATTAACGGTGATGCCACTACAACTCTAGCAATAATGCTATTAACAAAAGTGAATCACCAAGGAACAAAAAAGGGGGAGAGAAATTGAATCAAGCCATAAGATTAGACATACTGGTAATATTGTCAGCAGCCACTTGGACACTAATTCTTTAATCCGTACCATGTGCCATAATTCTGAAAGGTCTAGGAAACAAATAGAAGCCCAAATGATATTTCGCAAAGTAAGCAGAAGACAAGTTTCTTTTTATAATGCTTTTCCAATGACAGATAGTTGACTGCAACCAGTTACTCAGCACCTCTTAAGTTGTATATGATATTTCTTCTTCCGAATCACTAAAAATTTAAGCAATAAATTGTTAGATACAAAGATGTTTGCTATTGATAGTAATTTAGTCATAGGAATGTAAATTTCTATCTCCAAAGAGAAATGCAACGTTCCCAACTTGTTTTTAACATGAAAGTTAAACAAATCTACATCCTGCAAACCCAACTCTATGCATAATTTACCCACAATCCATGGCCAGCATTGCATTGTTATTGATTGCAATTTTGAAAGCTTTAAATGACAATTGCTATTAGATAGTGATATCAGAAGGCAAGTTTCTATTTCAATGTTGTTCTAAAGAGGGAAAGATATCTGTGATCGGTTAATTAACAACTCTAAGCTCTACTGATGTTTCTTCTGTCCAATCACAGATAAGCAAAAAATCACTAGTTGCAAAGATGCTTGTTGTTACTAATTCAGTCGACAGAAAGTAAAATTCTAACCCCAAATATTCATGCAACATTTCCAACTTTTTCCAACATGGCATTCATAACAAGACACTCATAATTTCCAAACTCAGCTCCACTCATAATTTACAAAATACCAACAACCCATGGTCGGCCATGGACCACTGGTGCAAAAATACCAATAGCCACATAAACAGATACTGATGATGATTTGAGATTTCCTGCTTGCATATTTCTGTCATTTGTTATTTTTGTTTCAAGAAAAGATAAGTTTCCAAGTTAAAAAACACTCATGATTCATTTCTGTTAGAGTTGTCCTATTGTTATATTAGGTGTTTTTGGAATATTGGGTTATTAGATATCTGATTAGTCTAAGGTATCTAATACACCCTATATATAAATAACTACTCCTATAAAGAAAATATACTCTCTTTTTCTTCCTATTCTATTTTCAACATGATACCAGAGCTCCAGGGCAAACCCTAGGATTTCTCTTAGCCAACAACAGCAGCCGTTGGTCACCGGCCCTGCCATCGGCAGCCCTGCCACACCGTCACAGGCTTCTCCCGCACGTCGCAACCCCTGTTCAGGCCCCTCCAGGCAGGCTGCCAGTTCTTGTTCTTCTCTCTAGTGGCACCGGCGGCTGCCACAGCCACATCCACCGCCTGCCAGCTCGCCGGAAGGGCCATCCAGGCCCTCCTGTCCCACCGGAAGTAGCATCCGACCCCTCCAAAGCCACTGTCCAGCCTGCCAGAGTTTGAAGGCTCACCGGAAGGGGCAGTCCAGCCCCTCCATGTCTCCAGCAACCTCCTCCGGTCACGTTCTAGGCCACCTCATGCTGTCCAGTCGTCGTATGTGTGTGGATACGTGGCACACGTAATTGAGCCTCCGGATTGTCTGTTGGTATCTTTGGAAGGCAGTTGTGTGGTTGTCTGGACCACTCTATATCAAAAATAGTGATTTTTTCACACCAGAGGAGAAAACTCAGATCGTATATTCCTTGTTTCTACCATGGTTGCTCGTGAATCGTTGGTAAAGAACCTCAGTGGGACGCCTAAGAAGTTAAACTACAAGAATTATCTTCTCTGAGCATAGAATTTTGAGACGTTCATCATCACCCATCGTAAAATCAGTCATCTCAGCAAACCGCCTCCTGACAATAAGGATGCAACTTACGGTGATTGATTTGCTGTTGACGTGACTATTGTCTCATGGTTGGTGAACAATATGAAACCTACAGTTACTAAAGTTGTGATGATGTTGAGACCAGCAAAGACGATCTAAGACACATTATATCTTACTTATGGTCACTAGGACTTTTATAGAATTTTCAAGGTTTGTTTCTTAAGTAATCGGTCTATTTTAGAGCATTTTACATTACTACGACCCTTGCTTGACGAGCTTGAGATTTACCAACCCCTCACTACTGATATCATTGAGATGGGATAGTATCGTGAAACTAACGATGGTAATATACCTCTTCATCTTAAATCTCGATCTTAGTTCTCAAATCAAGGAATCTTGGAGTTGACAGCGTACATAATCTACAGTCTACTTTTGGCCAAGTTTTGCGTATCTCCACAATTACGCCCTCTTCAATGCCTGATCAGTGGTTCACATGAAGGTAGTCATGGCCGTACAAAGACTAGAGGACGTCTCTGTTACACTCATTGTGACTGAATAGGTCATTGAATCAACAAATGCTAGGATTTAATTAATCGTCCATCTACAGCACATGTTACTACTGAGTCTACACCTTCTACATTCACCAGTGACGACAAACAGTTACCATCTTGCAAGCTGACTATGATCCGCTTCTACAGATAAAGGTCACTGACTCCGTCACTACCACCTCCCATTCTGCCTCCACAGGTACGAGTGTCCTTCTGGCATCTAAGAATTCCCCTTATATCATTGATTCGAATGCTTCCTCTCATATGTCAGGTACAAAAACCCTGTTTACTCGTATGTCTTAGCTTTTAGATATTCACTCTGTGACCATCACTAATGGTCGATCTTGTTCAATTACTAAGTAAGGAGTTGTACTGATCTTTCTCAGCTTTTTCTTGAAAAAGTTATATATATACCTGATTTTTCTGTCAATTATCTTTTTATTAGTGCTATTATAAAACAATTACTTTGTTATATCATCTTTTTTCTTTTTTACTGCACTTTTCAAGATTTACAGACGAAAAGGAGGATTGATTTGGACCGTAAGCAAGGACATAGTGTGTACCTATTGGTCAGTGACGATATACCACAAGGACCAGCGTCAGTGGCGTCCACTTCTAAGCCATCCTCTCTATGGTACTACCAATTAAATCATCTTTCACACCAAAAACTGCAGTAGGCATTACCATGAGTTTATGTTTCTTCCTTTGATTGTGAGCCATGTCAGTTGAGTAAGCACCATTGTACTTCCTTTAGACAGTTACATCTTATGTCCAATACTACTGTGTTTAAGTTAATCCATTGTAATATTTGAGATCCTATTAAAGTCCCATCTGTGTCAGCTCAACGTTATTATATTATTTTTATTAATGATTTTTCAAGAGTATCTTGGGTGTATCTACTCAAAAATCATGATCCTATTTACGATGTACTTAGAACATTTATTGTAGACATAAAAAATCAGTTTGATGTTAATCCTAAATGTCTGTGTACTGATAATGCTCTTGAATTTATTCAATCCAAGGTTGAGTCCTATCATACATCCTTAAGCATTTTACATCAAACCACTTGCCCCCACACCTCTCCACAAAATGGGATGACGGAACGCAAGCATAGACATATATTAAATGTTACCCGTACAATCAATCATGTTCCACATAAAAGTTCCAAAAAATCTCCGATTTGAAGCTGTTTTTACTGCTATATATCTCATAAATAGGATGTCGTCTACTCCTTTAAGCAATGAAGTCCTTCTTCGTCGTCTTCGACCACATGCCGTCATGTTTTCCTTGACCCCTAGAGTTTTTAGATATGTTGCTTTTGTCCAAGATTTTTCTCCTGGACTTGATAAATTGTCTCTTAGATCAATAAAGTGTATTTTTATGAGATATTCGAGAACTCAACGGGATTATCGGTGTTTTCATCTTCCATCTAGATGATACTTTGTGTCTGTTAACGTTACATTCTTTAATCCATGAGTCCTCTATTGCAGCTCACTAGGACCCCCTGCTGGCGATACAGGTCCCTTATAGGTATATCGACGTCGTCAGAAAACATCAATGCCTCTCACGATAGAGCCGACTCCTCTACGAATCTAAATCCACCTCCAAGAAATTCTAATCTTCCCACAGTTCTTCGCAAAGATATCCGTTCTACTATTCATCCAAACTCCAATTTTGTGTCATATGCTTCTCTTCATCCTTGTTTCTGTGCTTTTGCTCTATCTCTTTCTTCTAAATCTATTTCCAGGAATCATTAAGAAGAACTCTTACTTCCAGAATAGAAGGCAGTAATAGATGAAAAAATAACTACCTTACAGCTCGTGGCAGTTGGAAGTTAGTGACCTATCCTGTTAGAGCTAACGTAGTCACTTGTCGATAGATCTACATTGTAAAGTATGTGGTTGACGATACCATTGACAAATACAAAGTCAAATTAGTTGCTCAAGGATTTACTCAAACACAGGATATTGATTATGACCCAACTTTTTCACAAGTTGTCTACCTCAATTCCATCAAAGTGATCTTGTCCATTATTATCAATCACTCTTGGGATCTATGTCAATTAAATGTCAAGAATACCTTCTTATGTGGTGATCTAACCGACTCTGTATTTATCGAGCAACCTCTAGGTTATATTGCTCAAGAGAAGGATACAGTATGTAAGTTAAAAAAGACGATCTATGATCTTCAACAGAGTTCCAAAGCCTGATTTGAGAAATTCAATGAAGTGACGATGGATGGGGGTTGCTAGAAATGTACTGTGAATCATTCAATTTTCTACAGGAAGACTGATCGAAGATGTGAGTTGTTTGTGGTTTATGTTAATGATATATTTGATAACCGACAATGATAGAGAGGGCATTAGAAAAATAAAAGAATACCTTAAGGCACACTGTATTACTAAGGATATGAGAAAATCAAGATATTTTCTAAACATAAAGTTTACCTATGCAAATGGAAAAATGATACTATCTATACTCTTGACACCTTCCAAGAAACAGATCTCTTAGAGTGCAAGCATGAGAATACTCCTATTGAACAGTCACCATCCCTCTGAGATATCAGTTCTAAACTATTAGAGGACCCTAGTCAGTACAAGAGATTGATTAGAAAAGTTATCTATTTGACAGTGACTCAACCAAATATTTCGTATGTGATCAGTTTACTCAATTAGTTTATGCATGAACCTAGGAAGATACACTGGAATATAACCTTACAAGTTCTTTCCTATGTTAAAAATGCTCCAGGCAGAGGATTAGTCTATAAGAAACATGATCACATTGACATCATAGTGTATTCAAATTCAGGATATGCAGGAGATCAAGGAGATAGGAAGTCCATGTCAGATTTCTACACTTATGTAAAAGAAAATCTCGTCATTTGACGTAACAAGAAACAAAATATTGTGTCACAATCAAGTACAGAGGCAGAGTACAGATAGGGTACCGATACCACCTGTGAAATGATGTAGATCAGATCTCGCCAATCATAACTTGACTTTCCAATTAGGATACCGATACCAATGCATTGTGTTAAGTGGCCATTTTCATTACCAATAATCTCACTTATCATGAGCGTATAAAACACATAGAAGTTAACTGTTATTATGTGTAGAATATGGTAATGAAAGGAGTTATTTCTAAATCCTATACTCAATCTTCAAAACAATTGACTGATGTTTTCACAAAAGGTTTCAACATATATGCTCTAGCTTGAGGGAGAGTGTTAGAATTGTCTTATTCTTATATTATATTAGGTGTTTTTAGGTTATTAGATATCCAATTACCCTAGGATATCTAATACACCCTATATATATGTAACTACTCTTGTAGAGAAATATACTCTCTTTTCTCTCCTATTCTATTTTCTACAATTTCAAAACAAGGTTATTAAGGCAGGCGGCTAGGCAGCCAGGCATTAATAAGATGTTGAGCGTAATAGGTTTGGCGGATCTTTGTTGGATTCGATAATGGATCTAGCAGGGATCCATAGATTTAAAAGAAATTTCTAGGATTTCTTTGGCCCCAAACATACACACCCCTCTCTTACAACAGGAGGCTGCCACTCCTCCCCATCTCCACTGACATCTTCCTCCCCTCTGACGACCTCCACCACCTCTAGCAACCTCTTCCTCCTCCTCCAACGACTTTTCTGGCCTCTTCTTCGACAAGTTCACATCTTCCCCTCTCTCCTTATTTACATGATTAAACTTTATTGTTTAATTATGGTCTTTTACATATTGATAATGATAATTAGTATTTACTTAAGTTTAAAGTAGATATATTAATGCATAATTCTATTTAACAGTGTATTGTTTACTTAATTTTAAGTGTACATATAAAACTGAAGAAAAACATATTAACTTAATTAATTAATGGCACCTAGGCATCGGTCATCACCTAGGCACCCAGGCCTCGAAGCGCCCAAGGTCAGCACCATGGCACATTAATAACCTTGTTTCAAAATGACGATAGGATTACAATCTTGGAAGAAAAGAGATCTTTTGCCATAGGTTACCTTTTGTGGCGTTGAAGCCTCTGTTGGAAAATGGTCCAAGATATAAGGTTTGATTGCCTTTGATATTTCCTCTTCTGAAGCATAGCATGTTAGCTCAGCAGGTAAAATCCTCAAAATAAATCTAGGTAAAGAAAAGGAAAAAGAAAAACAATATTATCAGTATTAAGTCATACTTCCAAAAGGCTCAAGAAAATAAATGATAATGTAAATACCAAATAATTTGAGGCCGGAAAAATACAGAAACAGAAGATTTGTAAACCTTGACATGTGCTTCCGTGTAGAAGCAGCTGAGTTCAGCATGTACTCTATTATCCCAGCAGGACTAGGGTCTCCAGGTCTTTTATGCATTTGAATGAATATAACACCATTACAGCCGGAATCCAGGCTCACAAAATGCCTCTGTTTAATCAGGAAACAAAGAATGCATTTCATATAGACTCCAATGAAATAGATGAAATAGAAATCACATCATCAACAACAGCCACCACGATGCCTTTGTCCCACTATGTCGTGTCAGCAACAAGTAATTTTTCCCTCCATTTGCTTCTATCTAAGATTGTTCCCTATGTATTTGAGTCCATGTTCACTATTTCTAACCATGTAATTTTAGGTTTTCCCCTACCCCTTCAATCCCTGTCTATGTGCCCATTCATCATGGGTGCATGAAGGAGACAATTGCATGTGAACAATTTTGAAAGGATCATATATGAGGGCTTGGTTGACATTGATGTGGCTTACAGATAATAGATGAGTAATTGTTGACATGAGATGTAAGCAGAGGCATCTCTGCTGGAACAATCAATATAAGCATTACTAGTGGAATGACGGACACCCTAAATCGGCTAATGTTGTTTATAACTTACCACTAAGGCACTAAACAAGGTTGGTATGAACTATGCAACATAATTATGATACTAATATGATAATATGACTTCCATAATTATGTGTGCCTTTAACAAGTGCCATTTCATTTGGAACTAGTTTAACATGCATAAGATTGGAGCACAGAGCTTTGTAATTGATGCTATTAAACTTGATTGTAAATGTGCTAAAAAAATTGACTCATGCAGCAACCTAAATAGCATGCCATGTAATGCAACCTAGATTAAAAATATATGTCAAAGTTTTCGTGCATTCCTAGTGTACATAAGTATGTATCAGATTTGTATAAGAACATGAACCTACCTTATTTCTATCTCGCAGCTCCTTAAGCTCATCTTCAATCTGCTCATCAATTGGCTTATCTTCAGCTTTATTACCACTTTCAGGTTCTACTGAGTCAGCATCTGTGCGTTGTCTTTTTGCAGGTAAATCCTTCTTTTTGTCTTCCTGCTTGTCACCGGATGGAGTCTCACAAGCTGGATTAGAATCATCATCACTTTCGGAAGAATCAGAATACTCAAACTTCGTTATTTTATTTAAAGGCTTTTTAGGAATAGTTTTGCACTTTGAACTAAAATCTTTTCCATCCATGAGCTCTTCATAGAACTGCAAATAGAGAAGATAGATAAGAATAAAAATAGGTCCATTACCTAAGAAGAAAAGAAGCAGTTTCGTTATGAAACCAACAATAAGAGCTGAAAATAATTCACACATTGGAAGAAAGGGTAGGGCTACAGAATTGTTCAACATACCCACACTTATAAATGAGATTGTTGCTTCTCTTAAAAAAAGTTCAACATATGTACACAATACACATACGCTTGAGATACTTAAACTTCTTATAATCTGAAATTATTCTTGTTATGAAGGGCATCTTTTGATTTTCAGTGGTTATCTGAATTGAAGGCACTGAAGAGTTGAGGGCATTGTGGAGTAGAGTTGTCAGGAGTTCCGTTGTCTTTTGGGTTTTTGGATTTAATGGAGGTGAATAGAATAGTGACGGATGGGTTTTACATGAAACTTTGTATAAAGGATTCACCTTTTTCGTTGGATTTCATAAATCAATAGAGAAGAGTATTGCAGAATCAAGAGAGAAGATTACTACACGAACAAGAGAAAAGAGTATTGTAGGTTCAAGAGAGAAAGTAAGGAAAGAGGAGAGAACTCATTAGAGATTGGAGGTGCGGCCAAAACAATGGTGAAGTGAGAGCAGGGAGAGTTCACCCGTGAAAGGTATGCAAGATTATAGTTTTGGGTTGGTGTGTTTTAAGGTTTTGTCAATCAGGGAGTAATACAACAACAAATGATTGTGTATACATAGTTTTCGATCGTAACTGGAGTCGTTGTTGTGCCTATATAGGTTCATTGTGTGTGTTGTGCTGAACAATTGAAAGACTAATGATCGATTGACGAGCGAAAAACTTTTGCTTGTTCGAATGATTGGAAAACTTAAGACGTTCGATTGACGAGCAGAAGATTGTTGCTCATTCAAAGAATCAAAAGACTGACAAATGGTTGATAAGTGGAGACTAACTCGATTGGATGTTCAGAAGACTATCGCTCAGTCGAATGAACAAAGACTATTGCTTGATTGGGCTGACTGATTGTATAAGTTCTAATCGCAAATAAGGATTATGTCATAATTGATTTTAGTTAGATTACTACATGAATTCTATTTGTGTTTTGAGAATCTATACATAATACTCTTGAGTTTCTTATATTTTCATATTACTATAGGAAGACCGTTAGATTTTGTAGAAGCCTAATTGTCTAAATTGTGTCTTATAGAGACTATTTTGCAACTAAATCCATATAGATTATTCCATTCATTATGATATGTAAGTCACTGTTTAATTAATATTTTTTGTACAAAACACTACATAGTCAATAGTATCAAAGTCAGGATTAATGATTTTGGAAAAAGAATATTAGAAGTTTATGAGAAATTACACAAAGAACTCTATAAATATGAAACTATTAATAATGTAAATGAGATTTTGTTGTTAGGTCTTAAGAGTTTGGAAAGAAAAAAGTTAGGCTATACATGATAAAATGAATATTGCAAGTGTTCTTAAGATAAAATAAGAGTGAAAATATAAACTAAAAGATAAAACAAGATAAGATTTTACCATTTTGACTATTTAGAGTATTGATCATGTGACGGGTACACTAACCTAACGAGGTTTAATGTTGAGTCTTTGTAAAGATCTAATGACAACGATAAGTTCATAAGGTTTAGATTACATCTAACATAAATGTGAAATTGAATATGAAACAATGGAAATAAAAATAAGTTATAAACCAATCAGAAGACTAGATATGTTAATAAAGGGTAATTCAAAGGATTCACTAAAACAAGAAAAGAATAGAATTGAAAACGAAGAATCTTTTCATAAATTTTGTTAAATTTTATTGTAAGCATCACTTTTCATACTAGATTTTAAAAAACTCAACCGTGGTGTTCTCAACTACAAGTACTCATGAATTGTAGAGTTGTCGTGCTTGAGCTTACACGATAATTGTTACTTATAACTCATCATTACGCATGAGACTCAGAAGAATCAAATTCTAATTTTTTCTTTAAACACTAATACTTGTAATAGATCTATGTTGGACTAATTTACATAATATAATAAATGAATTTCAATAATTTTCTTTTATTTGTTTGTAACATTCTTACCCATGGAATCTCTAATTTTTGTAGTATTTCCTATAAGTACGAACAATACAATCATATAAAAGAAAACTACTGAAACTCATTTATTACATTACTTAAATTAGTCCAACATAGATCTATTACAAGTCTTAGTGTTTAAAACAAAACTAGAATTTAATTCTTCGAGGTCCCATATGTAATGATGAGCTAAAACTAATAACCACCATGCAAATCCAAGCAATGCAATCCTACAACTCAAAAGTGCCTACAATTGATAACACCATGGTTGAGTTTTAGAAAACCAGTATGAAAAAAAATGCTAACTTACAACAAAATCTAGCAGAACTTGTAGAAAGATTCTTTGCATTCCTTTCCAGTTTTAATGAATCCTTGAATCATCCACTGACATACGTAATCTTCAGATTGGTATATAACCCATCCTCACACTCATTATTTCATATTCAATTTCACATTTACCTTCATTAATGAAGATCATATATACCAACCTGTATCAATAATAGTAGACGTCTGATTTAAACCTTATGCACTTATCGTTGCCAATGGATCCTTATAAAGATCCAATACTAAATTTCGTCAAGATAGTGTACCTCTTATAGGATCAATACTCTGAATGGTCAAAATGCCAAGACATTATCACTTTCACTTTATATTTTCACTCTTATTTCATCTTGAAAACACTTGCAATATTCATTTCACTATGTATAGGCTAAGTTCTTATTTCTTTTCAAACACTAGAGACCTAACAACAAAACCCCATCTACATTATTAATAGTTTCATATTTACAAGGTTCTTTGCGTAATTTCACATAAACTACTAATATTCTCTTTCCAAAATCATCAATCCAAAATCTAATAATATTGACTATGCAGTGTTCTATACCAACATTATTGATTAAACAATGACCTGCATAACAGAATGAATGGAATAATCTGATCAGTCTCTATAATACACAATACATAATTTATGAACGGGAAAATAAGGCTTCTACAAAATCTAGGGGTCATCCTATGGTAATATGAATATCATAGAAACTCAAGAGTATTACGTATATATTCTCAAAACACAAATAGGACCTATACAGTAATCTAACTAAAATCAAATATGACATAATCCCTATTTATGGTCGGAACTCAAACAATTAGTCAATCCAATTTAGCAATAATCTCCATTCGTTCAACCGAACGACAATCAACAGAGTGACAGTTTTCTAAATATCTACCCGAGCAATCGTTTTCTAAACATCCGACAAAACGACAATCTTCCGACCATCCAACCAAGCGACAATCTCTCATTCATCAACGGTTCATCAGTCTTCCAATCATTCAAACAAGCAACAATCTTCCCACTCGTCAACCAAACAACAGTCTCCATTCGTTTGACCGAGCGACAATCTTTGTTCATTCAACTAAGCGACAGTCTTCTAAATATTCGACCTAACGATAGTCTTGTGAACATCCGACTGAGCGACAATCTCCCACTCGTCGATCGTTCGTCAGTCTTTGAATGATTTGAACATGCAACAACATTCCGTTTGTCAACTAAGCATTAATCTTTCGATCCTTCGAACAAACGATAGCCTTTCGCTCGCTAACCAATTGTAGTCTTCCAATCTTTCAAACGAACGATAGTCTTTTGCTCATCAATCGATCGTCAATTTTCCAATCATTCGACACAACATATGAACCCATACAGGCCATAGTTACTAACATCGACACATATCGGCGAAATTACGCCTACACATGTTGGATTTGCATAACGAGGATACGACATTAGCATGTAAATATGAGTTTACTAGATTTCGACGCTGAGTCGATTCCGTCTTAGACCATTTTGTCAATGTCCACGGAAACTTGGGATTTTTTCTACTACGAATATGCATGTTGACAAAAACGTATCCCGTGCCGACATGAGTACTTCTCACTTCTCAGTCTCAGTTCTCTCCATTTCTCAGTCTGCTACCCTCCTTCAAGATTTCCCATCAATCGGCCAACTACACTCTACTCTTCTTCAAGAGTTTTTCACATGTTTGAGCTGTCTACTCTAACGATACGGCCAGCTACTCTCTATTTTTGCTATTTCATCTCTCCTCCCTCTTTTTAAGAGTTCTTCACAGGTTTTTCACGGATAAATAGATCTTTACTCTTCTTCAAGGGTTTTTCATGAGTTCTTCTAGGATTTTCCAAGTGTTTTGCTTATTTATTTGATTTTACAGCAAATGGAGAGCCCTTTTTTTTTGGGATTTTGATTTAGTTTTCACTTAGATCTACCATAAAAATACATAAATCTTAGGTTTTTGTATATAATATTTTTATTTTTTCATGTTTTTGTATTTTAATGTTAATAACTTGAAAATCAATAAATCAATAAGAAAAGGTAAAAAAATCAGAAAATCATATTTTAACCTAATAAAGGTTAAAAAATCAAAAAACAGTAAATCAATAACTTAATATTACATAGATCTAACCTAATAAAGGTAAAAATTAGTAAATAAAAAATCAGAAATTCAGAAAAATATTGAAAAATTGAAAAGAATTCAATTATTTTGTAAATAAGTCAAGAAATAAGGAAAATAATAAGAAGTTGGAAAAAAAAAGAAAATATTTCGAAACTTTACAGAAAATCAGAAATAATATTAAATGTACAAATTATTAAATAAAATATCTCAAAAAATTGTAAAAATCATAGAAATTTTAAAAATAAAGAAACATATTTTAAATGCATGAATATCATTTTTCATATAATTAAACTCATTTAACTTGTTATTTTCAATCTTCATAATGTCGAGTTTTAATGGATCTCAAAGTAATAGAAGTAACAATGAGGAGAGAATTACTAGATTTGATAATCCAAGATGGCTACACAGATATGTTGTCAATAGCGACAGACAGAAAACTGAATGCAAATACTATGAAAAGAGAATGATGAGTAAGAATATTACAAGATTGAAGCAACACTTTGTTAATAGATACAGTAATGTCAGCAGGTGCAAGTCATACTCAACTGTTATTCGTAATGAAATAAAAGAGTTACTAAAGAACACAAAATCTAAGAAAAGTTATAAGACAAAAAAAATGAAAGATTTAAAAAGATTTTATTTGATGAAAGAAAACATAAGCCCATCGTCATACCAGATTTTAAATTATGAAATAATATATCCTTCAAATTGTCAAACTCAAGATAAGAGAGACATGTATAAGAGAACTGTAATGAAATCAAGAAATAAAAAATAATATAGAGAGTAAATTCAAAGATTCCATTATTCTGGAAATGTCAAGGAAATAGAAATGGAACTAATAATGGCAGTGCACAAAAAAATAAAAATAAAGGTATTACAGGAATGTTTAGAATATACAGTCAAAGATATAACAATCCAGATTCAACAACATGTAGAACTAAAAGTCCAAATAGAAGACTATCAAATGCATGTTTGGAAATGCCAGAGAGAAAATTAATCAAGCTGTAGCCAAATACATGTTTTTCAATGTTATTCCAACAAATACTGTAAAGAGACCATATCTACAACATATGCTTGATGTAGTGGTAAGAAAAGAAACAGCAGTAAAAACACTAATTATGATATAATGAACCAGTATATTAAATCAGAAAAAAAAGAATTATAAAGCTACATTGATAGTTTGAAACGATAATAGTCAACCTATAGGATCACTATTATGTATAATAATTAGACAAGTATCACCAAAAAATAAATTATCAACTTCATGGTCTCCTGTAATGGTTGCACAATTTTTTTAAAGTTTATTAATGCTTCCGATGTTATCAGAGATATCATAGATACTTTTATAAGCAAATAATGAAAATCATATGATTCAAATTGTCACCAACAATCACATTAATTTCAAAGAAAAAAACGGTGAAAAAATCATGTCCAAGTATCCTATCTATTGGGCATCATATGTTGCTCATCGTAATGATTTGACACTTGAGAACTTTAATAGGACAAAGTTAGTGAAGAAAACTGTTAGAAAAGCAAACATTGTAACAAACTTTATTTACTACTACTCCTACCTATTGGCATGGAACTTAGTGTTATGTATGAAGTCATGATGCTCCAACCCACAAAAAGGATTTAGGACGCATTAAAAATTACATATGGACAGAATCTTCGAAGTGTACGAGTAGGATATTTACTATTCGACAGGAGGTCCACTCAGTTCAGGATCATTTCACTACTCTTCATGGACTTTTGAACCTGCATAACATTTATAAGCCATTAACAACAGCATGAAGATGAAACAGTATCATGAAGAGTTAGCAGTTGCAACCTACAAGGACATATTCTAGGTGCTAAGGCCGTTTTAGATCTCCAGAGCACTTTCTCCATAATGTTGAGGATTTCTACTACTACTCCACCTTTTGCTATAAATCACTCTGTCATGGCTACTCTAGCCTCACATGGTCATGATCGTAGTAGTCATACCAGCCATGGTGACACCAGAGGGTGTCCTCATTACCAACATTATGGAAGGTTAGGCCATCACTTTGAGGAATGTTGAGATAAATTTGATAAGTCACAGTGGACTAATGCCACAAATGACGCCTAATTAGACTGACACCATTTTCAAGACTAACTAGGAGCCATTGCTACCTCTCATAGGCTTTGTTAGTTTGTAAGGATAGTTCCTGATCCAATAGGCTCTGTACGTAATCTCTTTACCCATTTATCAAACCTATCTATATTCACTCTATTACAATTGTTGATGACCATTCATGTCCTATATCTAGGAGGGAATTGTACAAGCCACCTTACAGATTACCTTTAATAAAGTCTTATATGTACTTTGTCTTCCATTAGTGTCATAACTAAACAACTATTATGTTACGTGACTTTTTTTTTCTTTCACTATACATTTCAAGATTTACTAACAGAGAATTTGTACCGTGAATGAGAACATAGGGTGTACACACTGACTCGTGACAAAATTCCACGTGGACTAACACTGTTAGCCTTTACATTCAAGTCCTCCATTTCATAGCATTATCATCTTGATCACTCATCCCATCGAAAGCTCCAATAAGTCCTACCATGGATTTCAATCTCTCCTTTTGATTGTAAGTCCTATCACGTAGGTAAACACCATCATGCTATCTTTAAGAGTTTACATCTTGTGTCAAGTCAGAGTCTATTTGAGTGGACTCATTGTGATATTTAGGGACCTACTTGTGTCCTGTCCATTTCTAATAATAAATACTACATTGTTTTAATGGATGATTATTCTCGTATGTATCCGATTTATATTTTGAAGAATCAAGTTCATGTTTTCGATGTAATAAAAAATTTCTTTGCTAAAATAAAAAAACAATTTTGTATTACACTAGAATATTTACGTACTGATAACGCACTCAAATTTATTGAATCTAGGATTCAAACTTATTGTACTTCTGTAGGCGTAATTCATCAGACAATTTGTTCCCATATATCTTAGTAAAATAGTAAACACAAGCATATTCTAGCACCTACACCATTATACTGTAGATGAAAGTCCCAAAGTATTTGTAGTCTGATGCTATTTTAATTGCATCTTTTGTTATTAATAGAATGCCTTCCACCTTTCAGTAATGAGATTCCTGAAGATTACATCAATCAGATTCATTCTCATTACTTTCTTGTGTTTGGTTATATTGCCTTCATTCAGAACCTATCTCCTCGTCTTGATAAATTCTCTATGTATTCTGTTAAGTGTGTCTTTGTTGGATATTCACGAACTTAGTAAGGATATTGTTGTTTTCATCTCCCATTCAAGAAGTATTTTGTATCTACTAAAGTAACCTATTAATCCACCATCTCTTATTAAAAATAATCCAATTGTTGGGGAACAAGAAAAACCACGTTTAATGCAGTTATATCATCATCGTTAACAGTCACCACATCCTCCTCTGTTAGAATCTTCCTCAACTATAATTGCAATTCTAACCTAGATGTACCTATTACACTACAAAAAAGTAAAACATATATACAACTCATCTTATTTCTCATTTTATTTGTCATAATCACCTTAGTCAATCTTTCCATAATTTTACCTTATCTATTTCCTCTGAATTTGTCCCCACGAACTACCATAAGGCATTACTTATACCACATTGGAAAACAACAATGAATAAGGAAATGAAAGCATTAAGAGCACATGACATGTGGAAGTTGGTGATTTGTTTGATAGGAACAAGCATAGTTACTTACAAAAAAGGTAAATACTGTGAAACACAAACCAGATGACTCAGTTGATCGATACAAGACATGTCTAGTTACTCGTAGCTTCACACAGACATATCTTATGGATTATACTCATACTTTTTCTCTAATGGCCCATCTAAAATCCAATTATGTCCTTTTAATCTATTGCAATCAATCAGTCTTGGAAGCTCCACTAGTTGGATGTAAAGAATGTCTTCTAATATGGTAATTTGACAAAACATGTACTTATGGAAAAAGACAAAGAATGCATGCTTATGAAGGTAATTTATGGTCTCAAGTAAAGTTCACAAATATGGTTCGAAAAATTTAACATTGTAGTTATAGATGGTGGTTTTCAGAGGTGAGTTGTAGATCATTCAGTCTTCTACAAGAAAATCGATAATGAATGTATGATCCTCATCGTATATATGAATGATATATTGTTGACAGACAATCATTGTAGAGACCAAGGAAGATCTCTGTAGACACTCCGATTTTGAAGTGACTCAAAGATGAATTTTCCAGTTATTGCTTTGGATGTGGCAAACTCAATCCCAGCAACTAAACCTATAGTAAGCCCACAGCCCAATTAGATATCCAGACAGGTAGGGAAGAACACCAAGTTAGAACACCAATGTTGAACACCTAGCTGGAGCACGTAACTGGAGCACAGAAGTTGAGCACCTAGCTGGAGCACCAACAGGAGCACAAAAGTGGCGCAACGAGCTGGCGCACTAAGTTAGCGCACAGTCACTTCGCAGGCTGCTGGCTACTGACTTTCCACCTCCCACGTCTGTAACCTCCACCAGCGAATATGCTATGGAATCTACGTCAGGCTCTTCGTTTACGAGACTGTCTTCATTCCATAGGGGTTACCCTTGAAAAATCCTATATAAAGACCCCCATAAGCAACCATTTGGGACTCCTAATCAAGCAATCCAGATCCAAGAGAGCACCTTGAGCAAACCATATACTGATTTCAGCAACCTATTCTCGTTTTTTTGAGCATCCTCTTGCATTCTAAAGCAACAAGGATCATATTATCTTGGGTTTTCAAAGAAAGAACACTTGAGACAAGGTAGGTTCCTTTCTTTTCTTTTTATCTTTAATCTTAACTCTTGCACTAAATAAAGTATGCCCTGCACTTCATATAAACTGATTTCTTTTCCTTGTTGTTTACATGAGATTCATGATGAGAAAATTACCCTATGTATAAGATACTCTACATGTAAAATCTGAATGAAGAAATCTGCATTATGACATGTCATGAGATTCATGATGAGAAAATTACCCTATGTATAAGATACTCTACATGTAAAATCTGAATGAAGAAATCTGCATTATGACATGTCTATAAACTAGTCTTTCCTCTTTATTTCCTTACAATAGGAACCATGATTCATGAACATGCATGCTAGGAAGTAAGTAGCAAACATAATCTTTGTGTGCTCATCATTCATATGTGGTTTGTTAAGTTTATTCTCTCGTTTCCTATTTTTCAAGATCTCATGCAAATATATGCAATCCATATCCATGATTTATCATGATTTAGACTTAAATAAAAAGAGATTTCCATTTATTTGCATCTTATCATATCTCAGTTTGTATCGCCTGCATAACTGATTCAATTATTAAAAATCACTTATCTCTGAATCTGGACCAGATTCTGGTCTGGTTCAGATTTTCTGGGACGCACCATTCTGACGCACCTTCTGGTGCACCAAACTGGTCAGAGAGCAGATCACCCTCTTTTGCATCCCCATCTGTATGTTTTCTCGGATGACTTTGAGTCTGATTCTTTTAATGCATCCCCATTCTCTGATATTTCATGATTTTGCATGTATGATTTCAGCCTCAAATGATATTATTTTCTAAGTTGTTTTACACTTTATATCTTCAGTCTATGGCTAAATTCTGGTAGCCGATTGTCCTTTACTCATATATGAAGAATCTTATGCATCAGCCTATGATCCAGGAGACATGGTTGAACCTTGTTGCATTCATTTAGCATGAATAGGGTGTGATCTTGTGCGAAGCTATTAGCCCTTGAGTACAAGGTCCTTAAATCTTCTCATACTTGCATTTTTCTAGATTTACAAAGTATGTTTTCCGCGTTTGCAAAAGATTTTGCATCACACAATTTTTTGAAACGCATTTATATGTGACATTGCATTGCATAGATTTCTGTATTTTCTTTGGCACATCTTTCTGACCCACACAGGAACACATAGTGGCGCACCAGATTGAAGCACCATACAGGCGCACCTGCCTATTTTCTGTTACACACGGCAGCTTTTCACAAGGTTTTTAGCATATTTTCCGATTTTGATTTGCTTCTGGATTCCTCTGGTTTCTTCCTTGATATACCAGGAAGACCCAACTCGATTTTTAGACATTTTTTATGCATGTTAGATCACATGTGGCATGTAGTAAAGTAAGGATGAAAACCGCTCAAAGTACTTAGATCCTTGATCTTATTTATGTAATATTTTTACATCAATGTTTGATCCATTATATGAGCGATACTTCTGAACAATAGGACACACCCTGCACTCCATGCACCCTTATTTTAACATAAGACACTACTCACTTATCATGCATTTGCATCTCATACCACCATAAACATTACATCTTTTCTAACTTGTTTGTTAATGTACATACGTTTCTTGTCTGTACGAGTTTCCTTAGCCTGAGCTTTGGACCCTTCCTTTCACTGATTCTTTTTGCGACCCTCTTTTCTACCACGTCTCCCGAGTTATCTGTCACTTTCGACGATAGCTCGTCTTAAGATTCATCCTATCCTTCCCAGCCGCAGTCCGATCCTTACTCGCTCGCGATCCACCATGGCCCAACATGCCAACGAGTCCCTTTCCTCTGCTGTCCAAGAGGAAGTCCCCGTCTTGGGATACTCTTCCTTTGTTTTTGTTCCAGTTGTCACTGTTGCCCCAGCTTTTGCCTTAGCTTCTGGAGGACCTCCACCGCCTCATTTTCGTGTCCCTGTGGCTATCCCACCTTCGGGACCACCCGTCTGGTCTTCTCCTGTTGTTGGGGCCACAGCAGTTGAATCTGTTTCTCCTCAGAGCTATGTGTTTTCCAGCGCTCCTCCGACTGTGATTGTCTCAGTAGTGGCCACCCCCCAGTTCGGGCAACTGAGATCCCAACCTCCTGTTTCGTCCCATGCCTTGTCTCCAACTTTCGGAGCTACTAGCGACGATCCCGTCACCACGCAACTGCAGCAAATGTCGACCCTGGCCCAGCAGTTGCAGGGACTGACACTGGCGCTCCAGCCCTTTTCAGCTCTGTCCTTCCCGACTCTCGAGTTGCCTGTGCAACCATCCCTAGGATCACAGTTTGCACCCTCTACACTCCCTCCACAGCCGTCGCCATCCCTCGTCTCTGCGGCAATAGGGGTGTCGACACTACCTTTTGTTACACCTGCACAGCACCCACCACAACATGCATCCCTCCTATTTGGTGGCCAACCTACTAGGCTGGCGGGAGCACAGCCCTCCGTGAGCATTGTACCGGAGACCATTCCGGTCCAACAGCTCTTGCTCCTGCACTATGCATTTGTTGCACCACCCCATGCACTGTCCTCACCCATGTACCACACACAAGCCTCATCTTTTGTCCCCCAACACAATGCACCCATGCACGGGTACACTGGTCATCCTGTCGTAGCACCAGACGGCGGAAAGGTGGATCCAGAGGAGCCCTTAGGGGCGACCCATACAGTGTAAGCGGCACCCATCACTACTGCACAATCCACAGCTGCAGTAACTCCGGATGCTCTCCTCGCGAAAGTAAATAATCTGGAACGCACTCTCCGACAAGTGCAGGGCGGGGACAGCCAGTCCTACCAATTCCGAGACCGCTATTATTTCCTAGAAGAGACTCTCCCCCCGAATTTCCAAATCCCGAAATTCGACAAATACAATGGTAGGGGCTGGGGTAGGTGCATAAACTACTTGACGTTGCGGGGACGGGCGGACATTTGCCGGAGCAGTAGGGGATCTGATATAGGAAACTGTATTTTTGGAGGGATCCCGCCTCCTGCGTGGATTGTTGTTATTGCTGCTACTTGGGCCACTATGTGAGGCAGTGGCCTGTTTGGCAAATGCCAAGAGCGCTGGAAAACTGTCGCCGCCCAATGAGCTCTCAGCACAGGCGCCCGTCAGAAGCAGTGTCGAAAAAGTAGTGACCGGTTGTATGCTAAGCAAAGCCCCGACCGCTGGCTGTGCTCCTCGGATTATAATTTCGATAAACTCCTCGTCGAAGGGTCTATCTTTGACTTGTGAAGTCAAGGAGCGTCATCATCCAAGATACTCCCCAAATGTTTCTTGATGCCTCTGCTTGATAGGAACTAAGTCGAGATTAAAAGAATGTTATTCCAGGAACGCCTGTGTAAGGTCATCCCAAGTCTTGATTGTGGCCATGTTGAGGGACGTGAACCATTTCAACGCGGGCCGTGTGAGACTCTTTTGGAACAGGCGGATCAACAACCTCTCGTCTGCTTGAAGCTGGGCGAGGTCTCCGCAATAGGCTTTGAGGTGGACAATTGGGCAGCCCCTACCGTTGTATTTGTCGAATTCTGGGATTTGGAAATTTGAAGGAGAGTCGCCTCTGGGAAATAACAACAGTCCCAGAATTGGTAGGACTGACGGTCCCCGCCCTGCACTTGTCGGAGAGTGCGCTCCACATCATTTACTCTCGCGAGGAGAGCATCCGAAGCTACTGCAGCTGTGGATTGTGCAATAGTGGCGGGTGCCGCGTACACTATATAGGTCGCCCCGAAGGGCTCCTCCAGATCCACCTTTCCGTCGTCTGATGCTACGGTAGGATGGCCAGTGTACCCGTGCATGGGTGCATTGTGTTGGGGGACAAAAGATGAGGCTTGTGTGTGGTACATGGGTGAGGACAGTGCATGGGGTGGTGCAACAAATGCATAGTGCGGGAGCAAGAGCTGTTGGACCAGAATGGTCACCGGAACAATGCTCACGGAGGACTGTGCTCCCGCCAGCCTAGTAGGCTGACCAACAGATAGGAGGGATGCATGTTGTGGTGGGTGTTGTGCAGGTGTAACAAAAGGTAGTGTCGACACCCCTATTGTCGCAGAGACGAGGGATGGCGACGGCCGTGGAGGGAGTGTAGAGGGTGCAAACTGTGATCCTAAGGATGGTTGCACAGGCAACTCGGGAGTCGGGAAGGACAGAGCTGAAAAGGGCTGGAACGCCAGTGTCAGTCCCTGCAACTGCTGGACCAGGGTCGACATTTGCTGCAGTTGCGCGGTGACGGGATCGTCGCTAGTAGCTCCGGAAGTTGGAGGCAAGGCAGGGGACGAAACAGGAGGTTGGGATCCCAGTTGCCCGAACTGAGGGGTGGCCACTACTGAGACAATCGCAGTCGAAGGAGCGTTGGAAAACACATAGCCCTGAGGAGAAACAGACTCAACTGTTATGACCCCAACAGCAGGAGAAGACCAGGCGGGTGGTCCCGAAGGTGGGGTAGCCACAGGGACACGAAAATGAGACGGTGGAGGTCCTCCAGAAGCCAAGGCAAAAGCTAAGGCAGCAGTGACAACTGGAACAGAAATAAAGGAAGAGTATCCCGAGACGGAGACTTCCTCCTGGATAGCAGAGGAAAGGGACTCGTTGGCATGCTGAGCCATGGTAGATCGCGAGCGAGTAAGGATCGGACTGCGGCTGGGAAGGATAGGATGAATCTTAAGACGAGCTATCATCGAAAGTGACAGATAACTCGGGAGACGCGGTAGAAAAGAGGGTCGCAAAAAGAATCAGTGAAAGGAAGGGTCCAAAGCTCAGGCTAAGGAAACTCGTACAGACAAGAAACGTATGTACATTAACAAACAAGTTAGAAAAGATGCAATGTTTATGATGGTATGAGATGCAAATGCATGATAAGTGAGTAGTGTCTTATGTTAAAATAAAGGTGCATGGAGTGCAGGATGTGTCTTAATGTTCAGAAGTATCGCTCATATAATAGGTCAAACATTGATGCAAAAATATTACATAAAGAAGATCAAGGATCTAAGTACTTTGAGCGGTTTTCATCCTTACTTTACTACATGCCACATGTGATCTAACATGCATAAAAAATGTCTAAAAATAGAGTTGAGTCTTCCTGGTATATCAAAGAAGAAAACCAGAAGAATCCAGAAGCAAATCAAAACCGGAAAACATGCTAAAAACTTGTGAAAAGCTACCGTGTGTAACAGAAAATAGGCAGGTGCGCCTGTATGGTGCTCCAGTCTGGTGCACCACTATGTGCTCCTGTGTGGGCCAGAAAGATGTGCCAAAGAAAATACAGAAATCTATGCAGTGCAATGTCACATATAAATGCGTTTCAAAAAATTATGCGATGCAAAATCCTTTGCAAACTCGAGAAACATAATTTGTAAATCTAGAAAAATGCAAGTATGAGAAGATTTAAGGGCCTTGTGCTCAATGGCTAATAGCTTCGCACAAAATCACACCTTATTCATGCTAAATGAATGCAACAAGGTTCAACCATGTCTCCTGGATCATAGGCTGATGCATAAGATTCTTCATATTGGAGTAAAGGGCAATCAGTCTATCAGAATTTAGCCATAGACTGAAGATACAAAGTGTAAAATAACTTAGAAAACAATATCATTTGAGGCTGAAATCATGCATGTAAAATCATGAAATATCATAGAATAGGGATACACTAAAAGAATCAGACTTAATGTCATCCGAGAAAACATACAGATGGGGATGCAAAAGAGGGTGATCTGCTTTCTGACCAGTTTGGTGCACCAGAAGGTGCGTCAGAGTGGTGCTCTGGTTTGGTGCGTCACTCTGGTGCTCCAATTTGCTGCGTCAGAATGGTGCGTCCCAGAAAATCTGACAGACTGCAGTCTGGTTCAGAATCTGGTCCAGATTCAGAGATAAGTGATTTTTAATAATTGAATCAGTTATGCAGGCGATACAAACTGAGATATGATAAGATGCAAACAAATGGAAATCTCTCTTTATTTAAGTCCAAATCATGATAAATCATGGGTTATGGGCTACATATACTTGCATGAGATCTTGAAAAATAGGAAACGAGAGAATAAACTTAACAAACCACATATGAATGATGAACACACAAAGATTATGTTTGCTACTTACTTCCTAACATGCATGCTCATGAATCATGGTTCCTCGTGTAAGGAAATAAAGAGGAAAGACTAGTTTATAGACATGTCATAATGCAGATTTCTTCATTCAGATTTTACATGCAGAGTATCTTATACATGGGGTAATTTTCTCATCATGAATCTTATGTAAACAACAAGGAAAAAATCAGTTTATATGAAGTGCAGGGCATACTTTATTTAGTTTAAGAGCTAAGATTAAAGATAAAAAGAAAAGAAAGGAACCTACCTTGTCCTAAGTGTTCCTTCTTAGAAAACCCAAGATAATATGATCCTTGTTACTTTTGAAGGACTGGAGATGCTTTAGAATGCAAGAGGATGCTCAAGAAAACGAGAATAGGTTGCTAAAATCAGCATATGGCTTACTCAAGGTGCTCTCTTGGATCTGGATTGCTTGATCAGGGGTCCCAAATGACTGCCTATGAGGATCCTTATATAGGATTTTTCAAGGGTAACCCCCATAGAATGCAGGCAGCCTCGTAAACGAAGAACCTAGCGTAGATTCCATGGCATATTCACTGGTGGGTGCGCCACATTGGTGCTCCAGCTAGGTGCGTCACTTCTGTGCTCCAACTAGGTGCTCGACATTGGTACTCTAACTTGTTGCTCTCCCCTACCTGTCTGGATTTCTAATTGGGCTGTGGGCCTGCTATAGGTTTAGCTGCTGGGATTGAGTTTGCCACATTCAAAGCAACATCTGGAAAATTCATCTATGAGTCACCTCAAAATCAGGATGTCTACAATCTCAGGACACATTTTCTCAACAAGAATATAGGTAAGCCAAAGTAATTTTCTAGGCATTGTAGATGACATTATCTCTGAGAAAGTATACACTGAACTTACTCTAGAAACAGGGCTCTTAGGTTGCAAATCCAAAATACCTCCATAGAGCAATGTCATTCTGGGACAATTCACCAAAGCTACTTGAGGATCCTGACCAATTTAGGCCCTTAATTAGGAAACTAATCTATTTGACAGTTACTTACCCTAATATTTTCTTTGTCATTAATCTTCTCAGTCAGTTTATGCATGAACTCAGGATGTTTCATTGACAAGGAACTTTACGTGTGTTGACTTATGTCAAAGGAACTCTAGGAAAGAGCCTTGTGTATCAAAAGAATAATCATCTGCAGATTAAGGTGTATTTAGACTTTGGGTATGTTAGAGATAAAGAGACAAAAAGTCTACATTAAGTTTTTACACTTATTAAGGGCAACTTAGTCACATGATGCAACAATAAGTAGAATGTCGTATTTAGATCTAGTGCCAAGGCCAAATATCGCTCTATGGTATAGACAGCATGTGAAATGATGTGACTTAAATTTTTTCTATCAAAGCTTAGTTTCTCAGTACAAACTCCTATAACAATACACTATAACAACCAAACTACCATATTCATAGTAAATAATCTCATATTTCATGAATGAACAAAATATATTAAGGTAGATTGTCATTACATCCGAGATATAGTAATACGGGACATCATTTCTACAACATACACTCAGTCTTTCAAACAACTAGCCCATGTCTTCATAAAGAGATTAGGTGTTGGGATTTTTAAGACTATGTACCAAACTAGGCATAATTGATATATATGCTCCAACTTGAAGAAAAATGTTAGAGTTGTATTATTACACATGTATTTGAATCTTAGTGTCATTAGTGGATTGTTGGATTGTTGGATATCTATTTATCCTAAGGTATTTATAATCCATTATATATATATGTAATCCACTATACAAAATAGAACAATGCTAATTAGTTCTTTCTCACAAATCACAATCATTACATTAAAACTTTACTATTTTAAACTTCATTTATAAAGAACACAAAATAAAAACCTCATATCTCAATACTTACTCTTCCTTTTTTGTGAACTATGGTATACTTAGAATTTCCTTTTTTTTCCCCATAAGATTGTGAAACATTCACTAATTGATGTGTATTCTTTAGATCCATGTTTATAAAAATGTTACAAATGTTAATAGGTTGTTTTGGACTAAAAACCAAGTTCTACAATTTTTTCAACATTTTTATTAAGGAAATACTCTTACTTCTATTTTCCCTATGATATCAAGACAAACATAAATATGTTAGCATATAAATTACATGTTAAGACTTTTACTTTTTTATTTTTAAATTTCATGATTTATATAAAAATACAATTATCATTTCTTACTTATAGTCAAGATAAATGCCTAGATAGAATGATATTAGACGAGTGGTATGACATTAAATTAAATTAAGTTAGAAGTTAGACAAGATAATTACAAATGGTAGTTAATATCATGCAAACAACAAATTCATGGAAGCTAATAAATTGATTTCATACTTTGTATTACATTTTAGAACCTGAAATATGGTCATGAAGTTGTATAATTTTTTATATTTTAATTATTTTAAAATTATTTTTATGTGTCTGTGCTGTCTAAAATGAATATAAACTTAATCAATTTTCACTTTTTTTGCACCACATGGATTTTTCACTTGTATTTGCTATTGCACATGCATGATGTCACACAACTCACTGATATAAACATTGTTTTATCATGCATGATCTTTAGGGTGCGTTTGGTACGCTGGAATGAACCCCGGAATGAAAGGGAATGGAATGAAAAATTAGGCTGGAATGAAATTCCAACGTTTGGTACAAAAAAAAGGATTGGAATTTGATTCCCAAGGGAATCAAATTCCTATTGAGGATGGGA
>JAMKQA010004362.1:0-35470 GCA_024699735.1 Posidonia australis | reverse complement strand
ATATATATATATATATCATTTAAGTTTTATCGGACTTTAAATAGAATTAGTATCATTCATATCAGGCATACATCTTTGTATCCTACGATCTTAAATTTGAGGTTTGACTCCATGAACAGTCACTTAAAGAACCTAGTTCCATCAAATATGTCCTATATCCCATGCAAGTATGCAACTTAGCAAAGAAAATTACGATGTTGATATATATGTTACGTATACCAGTGCCATGACCATCTTTTTCTAAAGATGAATGTCGGCCATCCTTGATCAACCCTGTAAGATAACGACCCTGTATTTATCATTGATCTCCGCGTGCGTTTGACCATACAAAATATGCTATCATCTAATAATCTCAAACTGGAGGTCCCAATTAACTTAACCCTACACGTTGATGGGTAATCGAAACACTCGAACATGTCGATAAAAGCTCAACCGACGTCGAAGTCGAGGATAATGTTTTCGGACTGGGCTCGGATTGATTGGAACACTTGTAATAGGCAGTGAGAAAACAACTTAACAGAGCACACTATCAGCGCTACACATCAAGCACATCGATTGCCTGAGGGTCCCCATTGACATGAACCAGTCAGAAGCCACACAAATTTCGAGTGGAGATCATAACCCGCAATTGCATGTGGTGGTGCAATTGGATGGTAATCTGTCCCATAAAAGAGGGAAAGAGGAGGAGGAAAGATCATAGGAACAAGGTATATGTATTGGGTCCATTTCATTTCAGCAATAATAATTGATATCATGCATGGCTCTCTCGGCTGACATCTGTTGCCCTGCTGATTCCAGCCCGGCCGGCAGTGACAGGAGCACCATGCACTGGCCCTACGTTGAACTTGAACCCCACTGCTAGCCTAAAAGTCGCCATCTCCGTACGTGGAATCACACGGTGTCATGGCAAAATGGCCTTCGGTATATTCTTGTATTCCACCCTGGCCGACATCGTGTGGGTCCTTTGGTAGCGGTGGAGTAGAGGATTTTTCAATGACACAGTTATTATATAAGGTATAGTTATTTTATAATCAATTTCAAAAATATGTGAATTTATTATAGAGAAATAAAGCAAAAAAAAACTAGCTTTTTATTACATTTACTTTCTACTTCCTTCCTGTCTATAATTGGCATCAAGAATGGAACAACATGCGAATTTAAGGCTCTATTCGGTAAACTCACAATTTAGATATATGGAAAGTGAATATTCCTATTGATTCTCTTTTTAATATCATGAAACGAGGAAGATGGGGGAAAATATAAAAAACTTTAAAACAAAACTCAACAAGTTTTAAACAAAATGATAACAAACGCCACAAGAACTTCCTTGTGTTGCTCTACCTCGCAGTCAACATCAATTGGCAAATTACCCACAAAAATCTTGGCCCCTTCTAGCGGCACAGGGAAACCTCTTCTCCTACCACCTTCGCCGTATACATATGTATATCGTATATATTTGATGAATATGATTGGATCAGAGTACACAGTAGGAGTTTGTGTTGATATAGACATATAGATAGCTAACGAAGTAGAATCCAAATATACTAGTTGGATCGGATTGTTACAATGGATGTCAAAATGGTAGAGCCCAGATGTGTGTGCCTAGTTACCCATTGTGTCGTGTGGTGGTGTGGTACTACTTTCTAGTGCCTTAAATCCCTATTTTTCTTAAAACTCCTTATAAACTCTTGAGGATTTTTTTTTTTTTTTGTAAAATTTCACCCAGGGCACATGCCTAAGGTGGCCCTAATATGACTCTACCATTGGTCCTCTATCAGTCGTGGCCGTGTCTAGGAGTGTGTGGGGGTGGTAGTCGGTGGCCCACTGATATATATGATCTCTTCTTCAAATGTTTTTGTCTAGTGAAGCAACAAAAGTTGTTAACCATCACATTAGAGCAAAATTAATTTGCGCGAAATTGATCATGTTGATGATTAAGTTATGAGAAATTCTAAAGTACTTATGGTGTTAACTCAAACAAATTGCAACTACAGCCTACTAACAGTCACAATAGTTTGTTTTTAGTTGTAAAATCCACCAACCAAATGTTTTAATTAATAATCAAGATCGAAAGTTTCTATACCTATCAAAATCTATGGTATCTTGTGGTTGCCATAGACTCTCCTATAAGTTCTTTTTGTTATCGGTTTAGGTGAATTTTTATGCATGTTCCAGGATGCGAATCCAGGACCGGTGGCGAATTTAAAGTTCTCCCAGCTACTGTGACAATGAGACATTGTCGACTCTCCTATAAGTTAAATATTGTTTGTGACAAAGAAACATAGATTGCTTACGTTATTGGAGAAAAATAAACTTAAAATGTCAATGAAGATCCAAGAGGAGGGTCAGTGATCTTAAAATGGATTCATGACTTCAATTATATTCTCATGCATGAATACCTAATAGAAATTGGGATAACATGAACAATTAAGGAGCATATGTTGCAAGAATTAAGGACCATTACTCACAGAATTATGTGTATATATATACATTCTCTGTTGGATGAGCCTTCCCATGTAGAAGTGGACTATGAGAATTAAGATCGACAAGATGAATCTTCAAGTGCTCGGGGATATTTAGGTCCTTCGAGAAATATCCAGGAGCCCTCCTTTGTTAGGGATACATACATGGCTACTTGGACAGTAAGGTATTACGATTAGCAATGTAATTAGTGAGTATTGTGGCTTGAATAACCAGAATTGAGATGTAACAATGAAGATTGATTTCTTCGCAGAGAAAGGAACGTGATTGCATTTGCAAATGGAGGATGTGTTGAAGAAAACTCAAGATGGATGTGGTTAGGACCGAGCTGGCCAATGTCCTTATCCTATGTGAGATGAAGAGGATGACGATAGAGCTTATGGGAAGGGGGCGAAAACCTAGAGAATGCCAGGAGAAAGGCCCATAGCCTAGCAGTGCCAATGTCCTTATCCTATATGGACGAGTAGCAAAGCTCTAGGTTGTTCAAGGAGTGCACGTATGACCCTAGTAGTGGCTACATTTTGGTACCATAATTAAGGAGATTGAGGAGGTAGCAGCTGGAGTCCAAATATTTCAGCGTGAACAAACTTTTGTGCTTCATGCAAAAGGAATCCATCCATGCATCGATTAAGGAACTCACCAGCTTTTCTCAAGTAAGCCAGTACTAATCCATCTTCTAATAAAGCTGATGTTATCGTGAAGGAGCTGCTTAATTGATGACCAAGAATCCCAAGGAGACTCCATCAAGGCTATCCCCATGTCTCTCTGGAGGGATGTGGCTGGAAGGATCGGATTGCAATTTGTTTTTGCTTTAAATCTTATTGCAGAATTATCCTCTTACAGAGATCAAATTCACGTAGACGTCAAATTTTGATGTCTTTTTCTTTTACCGTAAGAAGAGAGTAGCAGTTGACGTCGATCATGAATCATGAATGTAGGTTGCCACCTTGTTAGCATACACACATGGATGGTTATACTTTATATATATGTGTCGATAATATTAGTTAGAGAAGGAAATAATAATGTTCTCTCTCACACACACACACACACACACACACACACACACACACACAATATTGCCGGAGCACATGGCCGGTGAAGGGAATGGAGCCACATATTATCTCATCAAACCATGGAAGAGGTGAACAAGGAGATCGGAGGTGGATTTGACGCCTGCGGCGACATGGCAGTACCCAACCACATGGTGCGCGGGACCCACCGTCTGCCAAAAGTAGATGATGGGGGTGGGGAGGGGGGGATGAAGAAAGCAACGTGGGTCCCGCTTCCCACCATTGAATCATGGCACATGAAGAGGAGAAGCCGGGGAGAGACGGCGGAGTTGACCTGTCCCCACTGATCTGAGCATGTGGGTCCCACACCACACCCTCGAAGGGGAACCTTCCCTCCGGTCGCCGCTACCTTAGCCTTTGTTCCGGTGCGTGCACGCGCGCAACTACGTTTTACTTTCTTTGATGTTGACTATCGCCGACATTATTAGAATGGGAGGAGAGGCTACAGTATTTTTCAACAGTTATTAAAGAATTTTCGATATTAATCGTTAATACAAAATACATGGATGATGAGATTTGTAACTACGAGTAAATCATGCATGATAACTACTATTAGATAGTTGCGACCTTGTATGATAAAATCATAGCTAGATATCTTAGAATTTCACTAATTAAATTGTTATATATGGTTGACTTTGGAAACTAACTCTTGGTCAGAATGATAAGAGGACTTCTCTTTGAAAGAGTTGAGAGTGTGAAAACATTTCACGGTGTACAAGGAGGATTTTTCTGTCTCGTTTGGTCCAGTGAATTTGAGAAAATGAGTGCTGGCAAATCAAGCTAGCACGAGATTAGGGTTGACCTTCTCAAACGGTCTTACACTAGACGTAAGCCTTGATCGCGTATTATTCCTTTTCTTTATGAGTTTATTACGTGAAGATTCCCAATCGACTCCTCTTCTGAACTTTTATGGTGATCCGATTTAGTTTCATTTACCATCCAAATGGTTTCATGCATTAGCCAGATAAATGGATATGTGGTATACGAACACTTAGGTTAGGGAGTACTCTCACTAGTTACATCCTTTTACCATTTCAACACAAGCTAATTAGTTTCCAATTTTAAAATTTCCAGCTATATATTATGTGAAAACAAGTATGTGGTGAGGGCACAACATGTGAAGAAAAAAATAAAAAGAAATCAATCCCGGATGAGGCAAAATACAAACGTTGACACAAGGGATACAGATACGAAAGTCTAGATCCTTGTGAATGTAGTTCCAAATTCAGTTTGTTAGGTGACACTATTGGACATAGCGCACAAATAATGGTTGAATCATCACCAAACAATCATTATTGGCTGTTTGTGTGTGAATCATTTGTCTGAGAATTGACATCAATTCTACAAAATTTGTAAGCTTTATGTCATGGTTTTTGTACTTTTAAGCTTGCAGATTTAGTGTGATGGTAACTACACAATGGTGGATGAAAGGTGACTTTCTACTTCTCTGGTTTCCCTATTTAAACTAGAATAAATTATGAACTACAGCCCCTTCCATCTGACAGTGTTACAAAGGAAACGAACAAAACAAGCATAAAAAGTCAAACGCATTTAAAAACAAGAAAACACAACACTACAAGGTTAGATATATGCATTTAAAAACGAGAAAACAAACATAAAAAGTTAAATGCTTTTAAGAACTTGGGATGAAGGTCGGATGGGTTTGGCAGGAGTAAAAAAAAAAAAAAAAAAGGTTTGAACTCAAGAGATATTGAAGTCCGTATGGTTTTGTTTGCTACAAACTTAATTACCTTCTAGATTAAGGATTTTACATTTATCTCCTTTTCTCCTCCATCTTTTTTCCCATGTACCTCTGGATTTAAATCGTAGCAACCCAAGAAATACATAACATCAAGGCCAAAACAAGTAGAACTAATATCTCATACGTAAATCAACTATGCAGAAAGCGATGAGATAATCATTTGATTGGCAAATTAATGAGTTGTAACCACTGGGATGGAAGCTCCAGCAACTTGCAGAAATCAACAGACAATTATAAAAGCTGAAAGACAGGCTATAAATCAAATACTATACATAAAGATGAGATGCACAAGCTGTAGCAAACAATTGAAATGAATGATCTGTCAAACGGTCGAATAAAGGCACCTCAAGTAGCAAAATTGATCTAGCAGAACCAACCAAGACTAATGACTCTCTTGGCTGCAAAAGCGGCGGATTGCATAAAAAGATACTTAAATAAGGTAAGAAACACCTAAATAAAGCAAAAAGGAGTTCCACTAATGACCAAGTTTGACTTACAACACATGAGAAGAAAAAGGGACTAATAGAAAAGGTTAAAAAAAAAGGATACAAAAAAGAAAAGGAAGACCTCAAACCCCCCAAGTGTAGTCTTCGCTTCATTCCATTAATTAAAGTGCAACCTTTGCATTTTCCTATAACATTTTTTATGTCATTATTTACTTAAAAGTAAATATGCCAAGACTAAAATTTTTTAGTTTATATAGGACATCTTTTTACGTTAAGCAAATGATTCGAGGGAGCACTCAATTTAATCTTATAGATTTCAAATCATGTAAGTCGACATATTTGTTTGATAATGATTATTGGAATCAATTTTTGAAAAAAATAAAAATAAGTTTATTCCTAAAATACTGAAGCAAACACAATTTTTTGACGTAGATTATTTTAATATGTCAACTTCTCATCTACACATAAAGCTTTCAAAAATATTAATTTTAAAAGACGATAGTAGACCAAATTCTTCAAAAAAAAATACTATTTATTAAGATAATCGATTTTACATAAGCGTTATCAAATGTTATCTAGAGCAATGAGCTTTTCTCTTCGAGTACTTGCGCTTAATGGTCAATGTTTCTAACGACAAAGACATGAAGCTTGCTTGGTTTACGATCCCTCAAAAAACCTCAAGCTATAGTATAATATAAAAGTTTGTTAAGACCATATACTTACATGTCTAATTGTAAAACTAAACATAATCCATGTTACAACACCACTCCTCTCTACTCATAACCAGCTATATTTTTTAGTGTAGTGGTATAATGTGATATCTTAATATCTTTACTTGATTTTCTTGTGCCAAAATGCAGTGCAAGCCAAAGTCTTTATTCCTCTCAGCATGCAGTCATCTACCTGATCCAAATAGCACAACGTGCCATCACAAGTAACATGTAGTTTTTTTTTTTCACCCCAAGAAAGGAAACTCCAAAAAATCACCACCTTTTTTTTTTTTTTCCTTGAGACGACAAAAATAACCACATCACTCAATACTCCCCGACACATTCTCGACCACCCCCACAATCATTGACGTCAGCTATACATCACCCATACACCATTCATCTGTACCTGCACGTGTCCCAATCCACACCATTGGATCCCATACAAATCATATTCGCACCCACCAATCCCACCACCACATGAAAACTCCCACTCTGAAAGAAACAAAACTCACTCGCTCCAAAACCTTAGCTCTCTTGTACTAAAAGCTCAGCAACCAAAAGAGATCAGCACAACACAAGCAAAACAACAACAACAACTATTGCTGTGGGTTTCCATTGCTAGAGAGACGAAAGAGCTGCTCTTGTTGTTGTTGTGGTGGTGGCGCTGCTGAAAAATTGGTTGTGGATCACATGGCCGGTGCGCAGCTTGGGGTGGAGGAAAGAGGCGGCCTCGGGTTCGAGGAAACAGAGCTCCGGCTCGGCCTGCCGGGGCCGAAAGAGGGCGGAGGAGACTCAGCGAAGAATTCCGCCAAGAGGGTGTTCCAGGACACCATTGACTTGAAGCTCAAGCTCCAGACGGTCGATGCACCGAAGAAGGACGCCCCCGCCGAGGCCAAGGAGAAGATGAAGAAGCCGGTGGCCGCGGCGGCCGACCCAGAGAAGCCTCCTGCTCCAAAGTAATTAAAGAGACCTCCCCTTTTTCCCTTTTTTTTTTTTTCCTCTTTATTTTTCTCTTGTTGGCTGCATAATTCATTTACCATTCATGGGTGGTTGTAGGATTTGACTTTGGTTTGGTTTAAAGGGAAGGCCATGAGCTATGATTCATATTTAAGTTTTTTTTAAAAAATTTAAAGGATGGAAGAAGGAGCAAGAAAATGCAGAACTAAGAAATTTCTTTCTGGTTTTGTTTCTTGCTTTTTTTGAGTATGTGTTTTTGAGTGTTTAAAGGAGGCTGAAAGAGGTGTTGGCAGTTTTTGTTTTGTTTTGCTGTTGTTTCTTGCAAAGTGTTGTTTCAATGGTGCCTTTTTTTTTTTTTTTCCTCAAGTTCTCAGTAAGAATTTCATTTTGAGCAAATTGAGTGATCAGAGCGGATGTGATTCCTTCATCTCCGTTTATTTTCGGCTATCTTTTTCTCTTATTGGGCAGTTATGAGATCTACATGCTGTTAAATACATGTAAGTATAATCTAAGAATCCTCTCAGGTTGTTTCACGTAAGCCCAAACCAATGAATGATTAGAATTAAATCAAGCAAATTTCGATTTTCTTCTTTTGAGTGAATGGTGAACAGGAAAAAGGTTAAAAGAAATAGAAGTTAAAATAAGTGGTAGCACGGAACACAATTAATGAGAAGGATGTGGGAAAGAAATTTTTGTTTTTTCAAAATTAGACTTTTATATCATGATTTTACCATTTTTTTTTTTTGTAATTCCATGACCATGTTTTGCAACAAACACTTCAATAATAATAATAATAATAATAATAATAAAAATAAAACAATTTTCCAGGGCACAGGTGGTGGGATGGCCACCAGTCCGATCGTTCCGCAAGAACGTCATGTCCGTTCAATCCACCAAAGGTGGCAAAGAAGACGGCGTCGATAAGTCCGGTGGCACGGCTCCGGTGGCGGCCGCAGCGTTCGTAAAGGTCAGCATGGACGGCGCACCGTACCTCCGCAAGGTGGACCTGAAGATGTACAGAAGCTATCAGGAGCTCTCCACTGCTCTGGAGAAAATGTTCAGCTCCTTCACTATTGGTAAGTTCGTGGTGATGTGAAGATTCACTGGACATACAGACCTTGTTAGGTATCTTTGGTAACAAAGGTATATTGTGACAGTTCGCTGTGAACAAAATTTCTCATCTGAGTTCTGCTCTTGGTAGCTAGTGTCTAGTTGTTGAAGTACAACAGATTAAGATCTTGAGACCTAACAAATTGCTGGGGTTGTGCACATATACCGCGATGGCCAACACAACACGTGAGTGTCAACCTATATCCCACTTTGCCCCCACACATGGTAGCTGTTCCACACTGGTTTTGCAGGTTTGTTTTGTAGCCCATGCCACAAAAGAATAACATGGTGAATGTTGTCATCATGATCGATGTATATCTAGCTGTTGTGCCTGCATTTATGCATGCAGGAATTAGTGTGTCGTACTGCTCTATCCTTTGGAGCGTGGGCATGGTGGCAGATCTTTAACATGCTGCAAACCCACTCTTACTGTTACCGTAACTTTCTTTCCTTGTCCTAGTGGAAATTTATGTTATGCTAATCACCTTCGTTTGAATGTCACGGACCTTTTTTAAGAAGAAAAAAAATATATCTACTGATTTCAAAAAAATAATAATTCATGTTATGCTTATTAAATATTAGATCCCACAACAGAAGCTTAAAAAAATCCATGCTTAACTAATTAACTCAATTCTTTGCTGACAGTAGTTAATGTTTCTGCGTAGGAATATCTAGTTTCTGACATATAGAGTAAGCCCATTTTCCATTAAATCTTTTTTTGTTTTCCTCGTGTTTGCCACACATATGCAAAGGTACACACGTTCTAAACAATTAAATATCATCAGCCGCTAACTAGCTTATTATCACATGCAATGTGCTCAATTATTTGTTTGGTTTTGTTGATGTGATCATGAAGGGAATTGTGGATCCCAAGGGTTTAATTTCATGAATGAGAGTAAGCTGATGGATCTACTGAATGGATCTGAGTACGTACCGACTTACGAAGACAAAGATGGAGATTGGATGCTTGTTGGAGATGTTCCATGGGAGTAAGTTCTTTCCCTTAATATGATATAAAGTCCAAGGAAAAACAAATTTTGACAGCTATTAATTCAGACTAGACTGCATTTTGTTTTTTTTTACCAAATCTACACTTTATGTACTTCTTTCAGGATGTTTGTGGATTCATGCAAGCGTATGAGGATTATGAAAGGATCTGAAGCCATTGGCCTTGGTAAGTACATCACGAACTTAGGCATATATATATGTAGCTCAAATTTTCAGCAATATTAACTGCAATATTAAAATCGTTTTTTTTTATAAATAAACAAAAAGATGAGATAGCTAAACATGATATAAACATGGTATACTTTTATACGTGAAAGTTTTTAAGATTAGAACCATCTTTGAAAATTATTCATGAGAGGTAATTTTCTTTTTTGTTAAATGAATTTCATAATTAATTAGTTATAATAACACACCTACCTTTTTGAGTTATTTTGCCAAGCATATTATACGTAAGTTCTTTAATAATTGATATTTGATTGTAAGTCAAATCTTAAAAGACGTTCAAGCTTGACTTAATGATCAAGATGAAGATGTAACAAGATTTGATACTATATTAATCGTCTTATACTACATAAATTATTGTTTTTGACAACATGCAGACTTAGCAACCAAGCGTTAATGTATTTGAAAACATCGATCGTATACCTTTAACAACATGCATAAAGTGCTGCAAAAATCATGCATGTGTATGCCTATGATTGTTGTTAAAGTAGGGTTCAAAACTAATAAAGCAATAATTCTCCATTGGTTTCAGCACCAAGAGCCATGGAAAAATGCAAGAATAGAGGCTGAGAGGAAAGCAACCTTCGTGCCCTCCCTGAGCTTAACAAATGCCAACATCCGGCGTACATGATGGACTCAGCCTGCCATGTGTTTCTATACGTAAAAAAATGTTTGGGTAGTAATAGTGCATGTATTCTTCCCTTTGTTTCTTCTTATTCCTCTCTTTTGTTTATGTGCAAGAAGCGATAATACTGGCTTGTGTTCGAAGACCTATTAATTAATGTCCATGTCTATGTCTACGTCTAAGCTTTGTTTATGGTCATGACAGTTTGGCCTAATAATGGATTCCATGTGTCTGCTGTATCTGTTGCGTGCTTTTATTCCCTGAGAAGAAATAAAATAAAAATTACTAAAAAAATGAAGAAGAAGAAGAAGAAGAAGAAGAAGAAGAAGAAGATGGGTTGTCTAATTGTCTTTCCTTGTTGAGATTCCTTAGATTTTTTTTCCTTGAAAATTTTAGGTCCAAGAAGCAATAAATATCATGCGAGGGAGCAAAACCATGTGCATGAAGATGGCAGGCATCTTTCTAGCTATTAGTTTATGCCCACCATTTTTATTATATGTTTGCACATCAGGTTGCTATGGCCTGTAGTGCATCGTACATAAAGTTGACGTAGGCAGAGTAGTGGGTTTTTATTAGTTTAATGGGTTGTGACTCCAAGAATGAGGAAGAAGATGAAGTGCATGAACATAAACTACCACTTACTGGAGTTCATAGTTTCGATGATTTTGTTAGAAAGGGACGGTGCGTTTTGACCAGACAGAAATTTATATCACACTACGTACGACTTGTCCTTTGATTGGAAACACTTTCCCATAGTTTATTTTAAGAAAAGTTGTTCATCTAGAAAGTAAACCAAAAACTTAATCTACCTATTTCGACGATAGATGGTAGAACTGTCGCTTAGAACACAGAATCGGACATAATCACAGTCCAAACCTCGACTTGCATTTGGTCATATTAGTTAGGGTCTTGTTCAACTGCCAAATTTGGATCCAAATTCATATGATACACGTATATTTACACATACTATTTGTTTCAATCAAGAAGGAATACAACTTGTTGCTGTTACCGTGTGTGAAATAGCCTCAAGTATGTCCTAGGGTGTGTGTATGATAAAGATTCTTAAGACAAAGATTCAGTAAGAATCTGGTGTGATTCATAATCATGACAAAATATAATTGACATAACAAAATTTACACAAAATTCTAAAAAGTCAATAACTCATACTAATGTGTATTTTCAACTAATAGATCATAATCGATTAATATGAGTTTAATTATAAAATAATTCACTTGATTTTGGAATGAAATATATTTTTTAATTTGATTTTTTTTACATTTACAAAAAAATACAATAATGCATCGTAGAATCATCACTACATACTTTATATTAAAATATATAAACTCAAAATCGAATTTTTTCACTAACCAACTAAACGGGATTTTCTGGATGCACTACATTAGAAGAAAAATCAATATCCTAAACCTCATCAAAATTTATGCTAGAATCTTGATTCTTTTACGCCCAAAAATTTTACCCAACATACTTCTAGTTCAAGATCTTTATATCCAAGTGATATTGACTTCTAACGAAATGATTTATATGTATATTTTTTTACAAGAGAGCTTGGTGTTTGGACTCTTATGTACATCACCTATGGGCAATAGTAAAAAAAAATTACATCACTTCTTTGGACCCAGACGTGTATTGGACCCGACCTAAATCAATCCAAATTGGACTCGATAAATTTAGGTGTTTGGACTCCTACGTACATCACCTATGGGCAATAGCAAAAAAAAAAGACATCACGTCTTTGGACCTAGACGTGTATTGGACCCAACCTAAATCATTCCAATTTAGGTGAGGTCCAATGTTTATGATACTCGGACCCAACATGACCTAAACAATTCTACTCAGTTTTTTTTAAGATCTTGGTGGTTCGAACAAATGTTGTAATTAACATGAAATTTCACAAAATCTTTTACTAGTTGAACTCTTGTACTTGACATATATTAACATTTATGTGTAATTTTTAATTAGATACTTTTGATTATGTTTATATAATTATATTCTACTTGTGCATCTTTTATGCCATCTATCTTGTAGACCATGCAAGGGAGGATCTTGTAGGGTTTACCTTACCACATCACTTAAGAATCATTATGTCTATCTAAAAGTTGAACTATTCTAAAAAAGAAAAGAAAATCTTATTCTTTAGATAACTTACCTATTTCTCGTAGTTTAAAAAAAAAAAATCACCTTCTTCATAGCCCTATGATAAAATTTGTATGAATTGTTAAAAAAAAAATCTTACTATGAGGCGGTGTTGAGGTAATGATTAAGATTAACACATCTAACCTCTAACTAATCATACATATCAATCTCGTTCTCAGACAATGTTTTTGTCCGGTCATGAACAACGACATGATATGTAAACTAGAACATGCAGCTTTCCTTGGAATATAACGTGATTAGATATACGGTACATCAATCGCTGTGGAGAGAAGCAAGAAATAGACCTTTTTCTAAATTGATGTGGACCAGTAGTTAGTACAACATGCATGTCTGTGAGAGATATGTTTGGTGAATATTATAAGGTGAAGTTCATGTGGCCATGAGAGAACTTTAAACTCACCACAGTTTCCAAGTTCGAATCCTGAAATATGCATAAAAATTACCGTTTACAACAAAAAAGAAGTTGACATATGACCTGATGTATCTTTCTATTGACACAGGCTATGTTTGTTTGTAGTTCTGCATTACCCTGACAACTCCACTCCCATGTGGAATAGTTTTTCTAAACAAGCAGCCTTGCTCTTGTTGAAAGAGAATGACTGAATGCCACTCTAATTACTGTAGACGACGAAGGATTTCCAAAGTAGGTATTCAGACTTGCCAAGATAGAATGATTATAATAGTTGTTCTTTATTGACGTCACACAGTTTCTCGAAGAAACAAATGCAGCCATAGATGGACAAATTAGTGGATGAACATTGATTTTCTTCTTATTTGTCTGCATTGTTTTTACCGTTTTTTTTAACATAGGAATAGTTAAATTGCTCCAAATTGAAGAGAGGCCAAGAGTCAAACCTTGAAGAACCAATGCTAAGTAAATATAATATCGGATGGAGTTAAATTCTTGAATTTAAAACAACCGAATGTTATCACACTACCGACCCAACTACCGGACCACCATTTAGGAAGTCTTGAAGTAATAAAGTGATCCAATCACATATACAATTGAAATGCTGTTAAAACTGCTACAAGAAAGTGCAAACAAAGTAATTGGCTAAAGGAACAAGTGATTCATCTTCAGGTTTTTCATGACAGAGAAGAAAGTTAGGTTAATAACTCAACACTGTTATTGAACTACACAGTACCATTTAAATAAACAGGGCAGAACTCACCAAAAGCCAAGTGAACGTCAAGATTTTAAGCAAAATTAGTTAAAATAAAAATTTGTCAAAAGTCATGTAGTCGCTTCTTGCTAAAGGCCAATTTCGCCCAAATTCATCAAATTGTGTATCTGAGTTTTTTTTATCTAAATAGCTAAGTTACCAGTGACCATAATCATGAATGATAGTTCTCCAGCATGAATTTCAGTTGCTAAGAAAATTAGAAAGTTGCCAAATTAGTCAAGCTTTAAGTTCGATGCATTTTAACATTATTTTTCTTGAACTAAAGAACTCACAACAGGAGGTCAATAACCATGCCGTAATCCCTCTGTGGTATCGGCTAGAACTAGGGAACTTTGGTTTGTAAATTAAAAAAAAAAAACTCCAAAAGTTTCAGTATCCTGGAGTTTTAGACTGTGTTAAATTTCACACACTGTAAAAGTGTCATCATAAACCTGTACGTAAATTCAATATTTTGATTATCCTGCTGAAAATGAGTTTTGAAAAAATAAATGAACTGCTCACGAAAACCATCAAAATTCATCAGTAGTTCAGTTCACGTTCATTTAAGGCTCATCAATGATAAAGAACCAGTATGCTGATTTTATGGAATATTAGAATTCAATAATTTATTCTTAAAAATGTTGGATAAACATTAATATACATTCATATATACCATACATTCGTATACTTATCTATAAATGTTGAATTGTTGATAAGAATAATGAATCTCGTTGAGTGCTTCTTTGATGTCGTTATTGAAGTTTTTCACAATCTAACTTTTTGAGGCTGATGTTGCCACCATCTAGCAAAACTCTGTGCTGATGTCAACATCTTTAACATTATAAGCCAAAAAAAAAAAAAAAAGCAAAAGGATAAAATATGTAAATAATCATATCTAGAGTAAACTCATTAAATTACAAATCAAAACAGCTCATATACCTGTTTACAGCACTGTTGGAAACTTTACAAGATAATTGGTTGCTCACCCTCAAGTTCAGATATTACAATGAGAGAATCCATCATTTCAAGGGAAAGAGGTTCTGATTTTCCCTTGGGGTTTATAAACTGCTACCATTAAAAATGATTATTATTATTAGAGCAAATTCCACCGGATGACCAGAAGGATGTATAATTAAAGAGAGAAAGTCAAAGTACCTTCTTCTTGTTTTTTATATAGCCGATTGCAACTTCCCTGCGCAGAAGTGCCCTTTCAGTAAGCTCAGAAAATGAAGGGGTCTCACCTTCCTTCATGTAGAGGCCAATGTCCTAGCATTAGAGAACATAATGCACATTAGAAATAACTATTCTGGTCATCATGACTTTCAGACTCATCAATAACTTTTTGGTTGTTTATTATCTTATCAATGGATGCCTATCATTAGTGTTGAACACCAAAGAATGAATAATGAATTTGGAACACACAGAATTTTGACTTTAAAAAACATTAAAAAAAAAGGAGAGATTTTGCTGCTGCTGATATTCTATGAAGTAGCAAGATATATTGACGTACTCACTTTGACATAAATTTCATCTCCCTCTGCATTAAGAATGTCTTTCCACACCTTATTTAGTTCAGTGCTCTCTGCCACTGTCGCAAACAAAAAAAAGAAAGAAAAATCTTTATACTTCTCAATAGAAGAGAAAAAGAGTGCTACAGATTACAGACCTTGACCTGTCACTAGACTCATTACTTCTTCTGCACCAACAAATGCAATTGATGGTTTGATTCTGCTGATCTGTGAAAGTAATGAAGTGCTTTTAAATGAAACATGAAAACTAATGTCATGTATAAGCATGCAGTATACGAAACATGCCAGCAGTCAAAACAGATATTCTAACTCAAACAGAGGGAATAAAAATAAGTACTTGTTTTCCCAATTTAGTGTCAGCAATCTCGGCAACCAAGTTTGATACCTGCAAGACACGCAAGGCCAATAAGAATTACAAGCAAACCTCAAAAAAAAACTTGAATTTGCTTAGGAAACAAATATTTCTTCTTTTTCCAGTGAAATTCTTCTGTGTTAGTCCTGCTCAGGGGCAGAGCTAGTTGGTGCCCAGTACTATCCAAGGGCCCAACTGACTTTTAAAAAAATGCCTTGGACATAAGGGTGTAAACAAATATGAAATATCCATCCTATATCCGTATACGTATTCGTTTTTAAAAAAATATGGATTATCTATATTCATCTTGAGCGAATACGGATATAAATATAGATATCATTTTTTAAATCTTTCATTTGATTGTAATATATATATATATATATATATATATATATATATATATATATATTGATTGTAGATTAGGGTGAGAAAATTATTATTTTCAATAATCATTATTGTTACATATATATAGGGTTTACCCTTATATGAATATCTATATACCATATATTCACATAAAAGATAACCAACATCTAATATCTTATATCTAACACTTCCCTTCAAGCTGAAGCATAGATATTAATCATACCCAGTTTGTTACATAAAGAATTAAATTTCCTAGTACTTAATCCCTTTGTAAAGACATTTGTCAACTACTCTATTGTCTAAGTATAAGGTATATAGATATTACCTTTCATTATCATGCCATACACATAATGACAGTCCATCTCGATATGCTTAGTTTGTTCATAAAAGGGTGGATTATTGACAATAAAGATTGCAACCTGATTGTCAAAGAGTTCTCAAGAGTGGACAAAGCTAGAGAGACTAAACCACTATAAGTATCTCTTGCACTTCAATTTCTCTCATCCCCTTCTTTGAATACTTATAGTTTACGTTTCAACTTCAGTACTTCACTCTTTTCACTTGTTATTAACTTAAAATTATTAAATAAACTTTTAACTTACATATTATCCTTAAATTCACTATTCACCTCCTCTAGTGAAGCCTATAGATCCTAACAATATATCATCGTCCATACTATTCATAAGTCATGATATGGCAACATAGTCATTAGCGAGCCAGTTTTCATAAGTGACATCTTTTACATCTAGGGGATCTACAGTGAGATGGCTTGTCTTTCGATGTACACTAAGAAAAGTTTCAAATGTTTGTGACCAAAGAAGAAAATTCTTACCATTGAACTTGATAGATGACCCGAAGAGATTTTTCACTCACGTCACACGAGAAGAAGCATTTTGAATAGGAGATACGGTCTGATTGAAACAAACATAGGTAGAAAACAAGGCCAAATACTGCTATAATATTTGGAAACACCAAAAATAGTTGTAGAAACCTGTTCCTAAGGCAAAATTTGATTTTCTAGGACAAACCTAAGGCACATATACAACTCTAGTCGCTAAAACATGAAAGAGGAAGGAGGAGGCAGCCTATATCATGATATAGGAACCGATGGCCAGGTTGTTTGGGTCGTCGGTTGCCATAGGAGGCCGAACGAGGGCCAATGGGGAGTGAAGAACCAACTGCAAAGGCCAGACGACCCTTAGGAGGAGGCTGAGTGAGTGTAGGAGGGCCGACAGGTGGCTAGAGATGCTGAGGAACTCCGACAGGTGGTTAGGGAGGCGACAGGAGGCCGACAGGTAGCAGCAACGTTGACGATTTGGCCAGAGAAACCCTTGATCGACGTCAATTAGGGGTGGGAGGGAAGGAGACGACTAGGTTTTGATAAACCTGAGCTTTGGTATCATGTTGATTAGGGAGAGAATTATTATTTTCAATAATCATTTTTATTACATATATATAGGATTTACCCCTTATATGGATATCCATATATCATATATCCACATAAGAGATAACCAACATCTAATACCCTATATCTAACAATTTTTATTGACAATAGTCATAGTTTATTGATTTTCATATTATTAGTTATGTAAAGTATATTCACAACATATATTTAAAACTTTGGACATAAAATATTCTTGATATTCTACTATATCCAGTTTTTTATCCGTGTCTGTCTGTCAAATATTTGTACTGTATCCATATCTATTTTTTAAGGATATGGATTTACACTTTTCATATTTAAATGATATCTATATCCGTATTTATAATTTAAAAATGATTATGGATATGGTAACACGCCCCTGCTCTTACATATTAGTCTACTAAATAAATTGTTGCTTCCTTAAGTGTGATACAGTGATACTACATTCATCTGTCTGAGCTAATTACTTTATATATACTTTGTTTGAAATTCAAATCTTATTTTCTTGAAGAAAAAAAATATCTCAAGAAAGGGATCCAGACTGAATGGGGTTAAAGCTACTCAACATATATGACATATTGTTGACATGAATAAGAGATCTATATTATTACATGTTTAAATAGATATAATGGCTTTGGCATAGAATAAAAGTTCCCTTTATCTTTGCCATATAATAAATGCATCCCCTATCACTTATAGCATTCTATGTTTATTCAGTTGGATTGTTACTAATCAGAAGTTCTATGATGTGTATGCAAATAGCAATGCAGCTAACTAATACAAGCACTACTGCAGCAGCCCCAATTAGAATTTTTGTTATTCGTTGATAAAAATTTCATATCAGTATATTTCTTATATATATATATATATGTATATTATTTCAGGTCACATTTCTAAAATTGCTGGCTTCACAACTGGTCCAGCTCATTGCATTCTAAAATTCTATACCAATTTCTTAAAGTAAATGTAATACTAAATGGGAAAAATAATTGGCACAACAAAACTATAGTATTTAGAATATTTTCTAGAATCTCAGCCTGGGAATTTTAGGAGAATTTTCCATAAACTCAAAGGACACGCAATGAACATAATGATCTAACCTTTACATCATGCTTGCTGCAAATAGATTCGGCAAGAAGTAGAGTATATGCAGAGCTTTTGTCTGCCGTAGTTCGATCTGCAATTAACAATGTAGATCATTCCATACTCATCTTTAATAAGAGATTGTGATATAATATTACCTCCAATTAGCCAATCTTTATCTGGTATTACAACAATTGACAAGGGAATATCTTTTGCATTCTTTTGGGAATTCCTGATGTTTAGGATGGTCTCCTTCAAGACATTGTAGTTCATGGGGTTCCCAACCTGCAGCAAGATAACTCAGGGGAGAGAGAGAGAGAGAGATCAAAATGAAAAGGATAACAGTACCTTGTGAGAAATCTTAATATTTCTAAAATGATTTTGACCAACTATGTTTGCTATGCTCTTTCTCTCAGCAATGGATACTTCAGAAAGTATTTCCTGAACAATTCAGAAATATGATAAGGTATTGCCTCTACATATTTTTACAACTAGAAACGATCTTTCTAATAAATTCCAATCAAATTGAAAAACAAGTGCAATTACAGCAAATAAAGAAATATAAACACTGGTATATAATTAGTTTAGTATCCATAAAAAAACTAGCAATTCATACCAATGTACTTCCAGGTCCAAGATAATTGTCATATTCTTGAATCATTTCATAAACATTTAGCCCCCAACCAAGCATAAGTATGGACTCCTTTGGTCCTAGAGTCCAATTGTGTGTCTGCATAGAAACTTATCTTTAGGAGAAATTCAAACATCCTTGGAAAAATCATATCATTAGATCAATTCCTCCACCTAAATGTACCTTAGAACTTGATACTAAAGGACGCTTCTCTATGCACTGTAATCGAGATTTCAGCAATTTAAGATCTGTACTTGCGGATGACGTATTTACTGGAACAGTATTTTCTACTTTTCCAACACCCGAGAACAAAGTTTGCAGTTTCCTATTTCCAAAAATAGGCGCTATGAACAATATCTGGATATAGAAATTGGATGAGTAAGAAAACAAAGGAATAAACAGGATGTATAATCTTGTAAATAGAATACATCCAATAACTTTTGATATGTGGCTTTCATTTTTTATTGTATTATCCTTTCATTATTAAAATATTTAACCTAAAGCTTTTTCCAACAAGAATTGCAAGTGATGTTCTTCACTAAGTATAAGACCATTAATGGTATATAAACAATGCATGTTTGTAGTGGTACATAAGAAATTATGGAGTTTAAGGTAGTGTATCAACAGGTCAACTTATTTCTTTACCCTTTCCCACTATTTTAAGCCGGTAACAAGGACAGTTATGTACTCATCAAAAAATCTACAGTTCCCATACCCATTATTGTTTTGGATAGTTGGGTAATGGTAATGGATGAGTGAGTAAACTTCAATACCTTTTAGATAAAGAACAACAAAGGTCAACAAATACCACATCAAAATTAAAACTAATATCACAATAATTATAACAAAAGACGATGACAAAGAAATATTCAAATTAACTTTTCAACTGAATGTGAACACTATGGAATGATGTATAATAGAATTGAGAAATATTCTAATAATAGTCCATGTTTTATGCAATCTATTTATCAGCAAAGACGCAAGAAACTCTCAAAGGACAATAAATGCACCAAGTCAAGTAAAAATCAATATGGTATGTAAAAAGTTCTGCAATTGTTGGATATTAGTATTGATGAAAAAAATTGGTATTAGGGCCATCTACACATTATGTGGTTGTACAAAATGACAACCAACTACAGCTTCTTACATGTTTTCGCAGGCTCTAAGGTATACGTTTCATCAACAATAAATGTCGGGTTTTCTGTGCAATAAACAAGAGGCCACATGTACTCTTCTAAACCAATATAATAGTAATATTTTACATGTTAACATTACGATGAGTGCCCTATACTAATACCATATCTCAACACTAATATAAGAATGATTGCGAAAAATAGAGTTGCTTATTAATTTCACAAAGCTAACAAGAGGTGGAGAACAAGATATGTAACTTGACCTTGTCTATGAAGAAACGAGAGCAGCATAATTGACACACCAGTAATAAGTCTGAAATCAATGGCATAAAATTTGCTTTTCCAAGAACAAAGGAACTCCAAAAAGGGAAATGATGTTACAACTTCAATTGGCAATATTGCACAATAACACCATTCCACATCTATAGAGAGAGGAACAACTCAAATAAAATTTAACGATGTTACAATTACAATTGGCAGTATTGCACAATAACATTATTCCACGTCTATATTGTAGAAAAGAAGAAATCTAGAGTCTACATTAATTACGATGATCCAATTTTCTTAGATAGAAAGGATACAATACAAATATGAATTCTAATCAAGTAAGATTTAGAATACATGAACCATTGTCTATCTAGGAGTAGTAACATAGATAAACAAGAAAAGAAATAATAATTAACATAATATCCTAATTCTTATCTAACACTCCCACTGAGGTTCGAGCATACATTTCAATGCACTCAGCTTGTCACAAAGAGTAGAAAAACTGTAGAAAGCAAAATACGAGAGAAAAAGCATGTCTATGTCTCTATATGTGTAGTTACATATATATAGGATGTATTAGATACCTTAGACTAGATGAATATCTAATAACTCGATAACCCACTACACCTAACACATAATATGCCAACTCTAATACTCTCCCTCAAGCAAAAGCATACATATCAATTATGTCCAGCTTGATACTCAAGGATTCAAAAATCCCAATACTGAATCCTTTTTTAAAGATGTCGATGAACTACTCTGATGATTAAGTATAGGGCGTAGAAATGACTCCTTTTATCACTATATCCCACACATAATAATAATCAACCTCTATGTGCTTTATAGGCTTGTGAAAGGTGAGATAGTTAACAATAGAAATGACTGTTTGATTATCATAATACATCAACATCGACATTTCTACAACAAAGCCAAATTCCAATAAGAGAGACTTAATTCACGTCATTTCACAAGTTGTCTAAGCCATGAATCTATATTCTGCCTTTACATTGGATCGAAACACAACATTCTGCTTCTTGTTGTGTAAGGTGACGAGACTTCTTTCTACATATGTGCAAAAACTAGATGTAGACTTTCTATGTCCTTGATCTACTGCATATCCTGAATCTGAGTATGTCATGATGTTCATATGACCATTTCTTTTGTAGACTAATCTTCTTCTTGAAGTATTTTTAACAAAGGAAAGAACACGTAAGGCTTCACTTCAGTGTATTCTCCTGGGCTTATGCATGAACTGACTTAATAAACTAATCACATACGAAATGCCTAACCGAATCATTGTCAAATATATAAGCTTCCCAAGCAGAATTCTCTAACAACTCTGAACTAGTATCCCAAAAGGATGGTAACTACTCAATAGGAGTGTTCTCTGGCTTGTACCTCAAAAGACCTGTTTCCTAGAAAAGATCAAGGACATACTTCTTCTGAGATAACGTCATTTTTTCATTTGCATAAGTAATTCTATGTCCAGAAAATACCTTGATTTTCCCATATCCTTAGTGACAAAGAGTGTCCTAAGGTGTTCTTTTATTTCTTCAATGTCCTTTTTATCACTACCAATTACCAATATATCATCAACATAGATCACAAGAAGCACACATCCACAATCAGTCTTCCTGTAGAAAACTGAGTGATCAACAATACATTTCTGAAAATCCCCAACTATCATCACCTACTGAATTTTTCAAATCAGACTCTGGGACTCTGTTTAAGACCATAAATCGCCTTTTTTAGCTTATATACTCTATCCTCCCCCTGAACAACATACCCTAAAGGGTACTCCATAAGTACAAAATCGGTCAGATTACCGTACAAGAAGATATTCTTGACATCTAATTGGTATAGATCCTAAGAGTTGTTGATGACAATGGATAAGATCACTATGATTGAATTTAGGCGAGCAACAGGTGAGAATGTCTCTATATAATCAATACCATATGTCTGAGTAAATCCACAAGCAACCAATCTAACTTTATATTTGTCTATGATGCTGTCAGTCTTGTACTTCACAGTGTAGATCCATCGATAAGTGACTACGATAACTTCAACAGAACGGGTCACCAACTTCTAAACGCCACGGGTTGCCAATGCAGCTATCTTCTCATCCATTGTTGTCTTTCATTGAGGAAGTAAGAGTGTCTCTTGGAAACAAACTTAGTAGATAAAGACAAGGCAAAACTATGAAAATAAGGATGAAGAGAGTCATACGAAACAAAATTGAAGAATAGATGAGCAGTGGAAGAACGGATACCTTTGCGACAGACTATTGGGAGTTCAGAATCACTTGGAGATAAATTTACATTCGCAAAGGAGACCGGTTCTATCATTAGAGGCACTTGTGTTTGCTGCCAATGCTGATATACCTACAAAGGACAAAAGACTTCTGTACAAACAGTGGGAGGTCCTGGTGACCAGCAACAGGGAACTCAATAACAAACGAAAGAAAAATAGACTCAACAACAAGTGCAAAATCATCAGAATAACTCATGAATTCAAAAATGGTGATGTCAACAAACACAAAATATTATCTGGTCAGATGATAAAAACACCAATAATCCCATTGAATTCTAGAATAACGCATAAAAATACACTTGACTAACCTGAGAGACAATTTATCAAGTATGGAAAGAGATTCAGGACAAAAACAACACAACCAAAATCTCGAAGGATTAAAAGAAACGAAGTGGTGTCCGGTCGAAGATGCTGAAGAGGGACTTCACTGCTTAGAGAAGTAGAAGACAACCTATTAATGAGATATGCGACAGTAAGAATAACATCAGAGCAAAGGTATTTTGAAACTTTCATGTGAAACATGATGATAAAAGTGACATCTAATATATGCCTGTGTTTGCGCTCAATCACCCCATTTTGTTGAGAGGTGTGAGGACACATAGTCTAATGTATAATATCTAAGAATGCACAATAAGACTCAACCTTGAAATGAATAAATTCAAGAACAATATCTATACGTAGACATTTTATAGTAATATGAAACTAATTTTTTATTTTTGTAATAAACTGAATATATCATAAATATGACCATGATTTTTAAGCAAATATATCTAAGATACTCTTGAAAAATCATCAATAAAAACAATATAATAGCGATGACCAGACATAGATGGAACTCTGACAGGATCCTAGATATCATAATGGACTAACTCAAACAAAATAGGATTCGACACAAGATATAAATGCCTAAAAGAAGCACGATGGTACTTACCCAACCGATAAGACTCACAATCAAACGGAGAAACCGAAACTCACGGTAAAACATACTGCACCTTTTTGTGAGATGGATGACCTACCTGGTAGTACCATAGAAAAGAAGGCTCAGGGATGAACGCCACAGTTGCTAATTTTCGTGGTATATTGTTACTGATCAGCAAGCAGATACTGTAACGCCCCCACCTCGGAGGCAGTACCTAACATATCATCATTCCTGATTATCAAAATTAACAACAATTAAAATAACCAGGGAAAGACTACTACCAAAAATGATGTGCAACAAATGACTCTGAAACTCGTGTATCAGTGATCGGACTGCACTCCAACTACGCACCTGAAAATTAAACAAGGAAAACCAAACACGCGTGAGTGACCTCTAGTCACCTAATACACGTCCAACCACGAAAAACCACGAGAAAACTCTAATCTCTATTAGTTATAAAAGCATTTCACAAAACTTGAGAAATCCACTTTCCAAACCATGCCATTTTCAAATCATTTTTTTTATTTAAATCTCATGCATTTTCAATAGTATTTCGAGAAAACCATATTCTCAACCAAATCCAGTCCAAAACCACACATAACTCAAAACTCAACATACATTGGCTGACAACTGGCTAAAACCTCAAGTCTCAATTCATACCAAAACTTAGCTAAAACACAGTCCGATTCCAGTTCAAAACTACATACTTATTCGCATTCATTTACAATATTGCCATCAGAGACGCCTCAACTATAAGCAGTCGGTGAGGTCGTAATCCCTACTCTACTGCAATACCGCGATGAACTTCCTTGTACGGAAGGATACCGTCTCAGCCTATAAGCCTCAACGTTTCATTTTCATCACATATACACGGAAATACATTTTTTCCTGACATTCTTCAATGTTTGATTACCTAGGTTTCTACCTTTAGGCCCAGCCAACACCATCTCATATGGGATACTTCAATCTCTTTCAACGGCCCAAGTCTCGGCAACCACTGTCGTATCTGACAATTGGTTCTATTGGAATCTCATATCTATATCATATTACCAACACCAAACACACATAGCCTTAAAAAACACAAAAATTTACTTTTCAAACATGCGATTTTCTTCAAAAACCACTTTCAAATCCTTTCATTACAGAAAACCATGTTTCATAAATCATCCTCCTAATTACAAGGGGGTTCCATCAAAATCTCATGTGCCATAAATCATTTAAAACCATTTACATTTCATATACATGGGACTCATGCCCAAAAACACCTAAAATCAATCATTTCTTTATCATAGAAATCATTTCCATGATCCAAAATCTCATTATGAGGATTACTCTTAAACACATGCTTTACAAGCATCATTAATCAAAATCTCTCTTATATGGCTCTAGGGTTTGGTTCGGCATATCGAACCAAAACGACAAACTGAACCTAGATCAGAAACCTAGAACGGTTGATCGAATTTCGAAACGATTGTTTGAAATTCTCTGAAACGGTAGATCGATATATTTCAATTGTCCGAAACAGATACTTAAGGCCAAACTAACAGAAAAGCGGCATACCGAATTAAATTCAGCATACCGAATTCTACGAATTCTGGAAAATTACCCTAACCCTAGGCCATTCATTCGCCAGAATGGGAGCCACCAACGGACCTATCTTCGGTGAACCACAAATCTCACAAAATCTACTAAATATAGGACTCTAAGCCCACTACTATTTGGAATAAATTTCATCAAAAATCATATACTATAACGAAATAAAATCACAAATACAGAGAGTTCATTAAACACTACTGTAGCATAAATCGCATTCAACCTCCAAAAATCCACAATAAATTATCATAAATCACAAACATGACATAAATTACTCTTAGATATGCATTTCTACTCGTTCATACCAATACCACAATTTTTCATGATTTAATCCTAAGTTATCATGATTTCTACTATTTTACTCGTAAGACACGTAACTGAGATGGAGGAAGGACGCATATCTCTTTGGCAGGCTCTTCTTACCTCCAGCGAAGCCCCGACACGCCTACAGTCCTCTCCAATACACACCTCCTTTGACCCTCACCTTCTCTGGCTCGCACCTCTTCCTCTGGTTTTCTCTCCTTTTATGTTTCGATGCCTCCAACGCCAAGGCCGCCTCCTCTCTTTATCTCCTCTTCCCCTTCTGCCACCCATGAATCCCGCTAGCCACCAGCAACCTTCAATCGACTGGCAAGGAGGGGACGGGACAAGCAGGTTAGGCGAAGGTGTGGTGCTCATGAGTGGGGGAAAAAAGAAAGAAAGAAAGAGGGGAAGGCACATGAAGGTAACACTGTGCATGATTTGACCAGAAGCCAACCACGATTCCATGCACCCATACACGAGCCATGACAGGTCAAAATGCCATTGAACTAGGGAAACGCAAGCCAACACAGCCACATAGAAAGAGAAACACACACATTGGACCAAAAATACTGTGATTATCCATTAATAAATCATATACACAAATATTACAAATATTCATGATTTACACTAATCTGGATAATCAGACACAAATGTTATCGATACACACCATTGCCTCATTCATGGTTCAAACCAATCTTCCTTTCCATCCGTAAATCCTGAAACGTATAGTGAAAAGGAAAGAAGGTGACATAACAAAATAATTATTTTGTAATAGCACTAATAAAAAAGAGATTAACTGGAAAATCAGGTACATGTAGGACTTTTCCAAAAGAAAACTGGGAAGAGGTTTACACAACCCTTTCTCCAGTAATAAGGCAAGACTGACCATCAACGATAGCCACAGATCGAATATCAGAAAACAGAGTTAGACGTGTAAACAAGTTTTTTGTACCTGTCATATAAGAAGAATGGGAAATAATGGCGGTGAAGTCAGTAACCTTTAGTTATAAGAGTCGATCATAGTCAACTTGCGATATGGTAACCGTCTGCTTTTCCCTAGTGGAAGTGGATGGTGTGGACTTTGTAGTAATATGTACTGTAGAAGTTTGACTAATTAAATCCCAGCATTTGTCGACCCAATGGCCTGTCCAACCACAACAAGTGCAACAGAGACGTCCTCTAGTATCTGTATAGCCACAACTACCTCTACACGAGCCACTGCGCCCTCTACCATGCATAGCTGCCATAGTCGACTGATCAGAAAAAGGCATAGCTGTGGAAATATGCAAGACTCTGGCAAAAGTAGACTGTAGATCAAGTACACTGTCAGCTCCTAAAATCTATCCTCTAATCTAAGAACTGAGATCAGGAGTCAAATCGAAGAGGTATATCACCACAATCAGTTCTTCACGGTACTGTCTCATTTAGGTGATATCAACAATCAAGGGTTGGTAAACCTCAAGCTTGTCAAGTAAGACCCGTAGTAATGTAAAACGTTCTTAAACAAACCGATCACCCAGTTGTAAGGTGAACAATTGCTCATAGACCTCGAAGACTCTGGATATGTTCTTCTTGTGACTATACAAGAGATGCAATGTGTCTCAGATCTTTTTCGCTGGTCGCAACGTCATAACATCTCTCACAATCGTAGGCTCCATACTGTTTACCAACTAAGAGTCAATAGTTGTATCATCATCAAACCCATCATCACAGGTTGCATCTTTACTGTCTCAAGACTTTGTATCCAAAGGAGATAATTTTTGCCATTTAGTTTTTTAAAGGTTCCACTGCTAAAGATTCATGTATAGTCATGATGAACAGTAAATTATATGGTCTGATTTCATTGTACCAGTATAGAGAAATCACTGATTTGGTGTAGACAAGGTCAAAATAACACACAACCTCTTTCCAGATACACCAACACACAATCCGCAGGAACAAACACGTGTGGATATCACGTATCCACACACAAACAGGGATTGAAAACACGTAGAGGGCCTAGGACATGGCCAAAAATGACAACCGACAGCTTGGAGGGGCGGGACTGCCCTTGCCAACGGACTTGGGAGCGCTAGAAGGCTCGGTCGGTGAGTCTGGAGCAGTCAGAAGCCCTTTTTGGCAGAACAGGAGGGCCTGGAAAGCCCTTTCGACAATCTGGCTGATGCCAGGGGGGGCTTTGCTGTGGCCACCGGTGTCGCTGGAAGGTGTTTCTGTGGCCGACAGCCTGCCTAGAGGAGAGAAAAGGAATAGCCGGCAGCGTGGGAGGGTCTGGTCTAGTGGGCTAACGACGCTGGATGGTAGATATGGGACTGCCGGCGGCTGGTGTTGGTAGTGGCGACTCCCTAGGTTTTTCACTTGTGCTCTTGAACCATGTAAAAACAATAATAGGAGAGAAAAAGTATGTCTATTTCTCTGTATGTGTAGTTACATATATATAGGATGTAGTAGATACCTTAGACTAAATAGATATCCAATAATTCAATAACCCACTACACCAATACATAATATGTCAACTCCAACAAAAACGTTTATTGAATAGGATTTTAGTAAAAACATCAACAAACTAGTCATTTGATCGACTAAACGGAACAGATCTTGCTCATCACCATCCATCTGAAAAAGTGAGAATTGACCTCCATTTGCTTGGTTCTCTAATAGAAAGTGCTGGGAACTTGTTTCACATGTGGTGGAGAAGGGCAGGACTGTTTCTCTCATGATGGGTATAGGTACTGATGAAGTAGTTTCACCAACCCAATTAAAACGCATACCACAAGAATAGAGGAATTATTCTCAATAAAAAATAGGATGTAGGGAGAACCTCCTTTTAGACGTCGGGAGGCTACCTAGATTTGGATGTCCACATGCACAATTAGGTTGGTCTATAACATTGTACACTGCATTAGTACGCAAACTAAAAGAGTCGGTCCCCAGTTCCAATAGATATTGCAGGTATAGATCTTATAACATCAAGTGTTGAAACTTGGTAAAGATCTGATAGCTCTATTGGTTACACTAAAACAAACCAAATCAAGTTTTACAAATAAGAAAAACTATACAAAAGGATCAGTTTAGATAATGTTTCTTTAAGTTCAGATTTCAAATATAACATTTTCAACATGCAAAAGAGAGGATTTAGTACATTGACATCATATGTTTAAACAATTATTCATGACTGGATTTATAAAAGTATATGCACCTTGTCATCTGGCTTCAGTTCCTCATCATCATTTGGATGAAAATTTGCTTTTCCATTTCTATATATACCACAAATCACAGCCTGGAGAAACTAATGTAAGGATTTGATCAACATAATAAGAAAAAGAAAAGTTTAGATTTAAATAGTATTCACCTCAGTGGTTCCACGTCTAACATTCCTGTACTTCACCCCTGCTAGTGCTGGGAAGTTTTGAACATTAAATATGTTTTCTGCATCAACAACAAAGAAAAACCATATCAAAAATATTGCATGAAAGATCAATGTCATCATCCAGTACAACAATAATATTCATTACAAACAGTGGATTTCAGCCTCCTCAAGAATCCAGAAGAATGCTTGATGAACCACGAAGATCTTAAGAGTCTTAAATCTGTAAGCATTGACTTAATTAAGTGAAATTTGTTTCCCAGAGAAAAAGCATAAAAACCAATAACTAGTCTAGAACATATAATTATTCCCACAAAGGTCTGTCAGTACTTCAATACAAGAAGCCCAATTCAGGGCTTGCTCTTTATGCTACTGTAAAATTCATCCAGTTATGAACAGTATTATTTCTTAATCTAAGGATAGGTGGAAACAAGCCAAATAACAGGAAACAAACAATGCACTGTGTACTAAATCAAAGATTTAGATGCAACATGATTGCAAACTGGTGGCGTGAGAGTGATATCATCATGTGAAGGAACTTGATAAAGGAAAAGATTCAAACAATAAACTCAGAGATAATTATGAACTTTATTAATAACTGGAAAGTTAAGAAGATATTGATGTCATGCACAAAGCTTATAATCATAGAGAAAAATAAAGGGAAAAAGGACCTACACTATTTATTACGAGAATATAATACTGGAGATTGTGTCAGTAATGCTTCAAACATGCAAATTCTTAAATGGCTGTGAAAGTATGATAAAACATAGTCTAAAAATGAATAAAAACAGTAAAGGCTACAGCTGAGTGGCTGACACTGATGAGGGATGAAGGAGAGGGATTTAACTTAAACAGCAAGATCAAGAGGAGAAGAAACAGAAACACTCACTCTATTCAAACTAAATAAACTAAAAATGACAGACAAAGGTCCTAACGTTGCATGATTAGAAGCAGTAAAAAGGATTTCAACATGCAGAATATAAATGGAAAAAGGGTGTGATACAGCCAAATGATGAAAAAGGGTTCATGTTGTAACACAAAATAGTAGGAATAAGGCATGATCACTGTTCCTATGTTGTCGGTAAAAGAAATGGAAGTAACATTGAAATATACAACAACAAAATAAATATCCAGATATTTCCTGCAAAAAACATATTCATTATTGACTATAACCATGTATTCTTTAGATACATAATGGTATTACAAACGTATAGAAAGCTATGCTATACAATCACTTACAACTAGGAATAAGATGGAACGTACTACGATAGTTTAGCAAATGCCTGTAAATTTTGAGAAGCCCATTTTGTCGAGAACACTGGACAAAAAGTTTGGGTGCAGCCATCTCTACCAGTTCTACCTTCAGGCCTGAGATTGATTTTAAAAGCTCAGATGTACTGGAGTTTGATACCTACATTCATGTTTTATATTATAATTAAAAAACAGATATGCATAGTAAGATGTGAAAATAACCTATTGTTTAGAACAAATATACAGATTTGCAACCAACACATCATTAGCAAGTGAACTGGAAAAGAAAATTAACACAACTAATGTTTATTAAATCTTGTTCTCATTCTTCAATACAACACATCAAAGGATCCAATTGAGAAAATACTAACATCTTAATCAGTCGAGCTATCTAATTATTAGATGTCAAGCAAAGATAATAAATCAAGAAGTGATACATTTTGGATTTCACTTGCACATAAATCTGTTTCTTCCCAAAAGTATTACAGTTACAGATTCATTCTATCAGTCTTCTGTATTATCTCATTTCCAATGGATCCCCAGATTTGTTTTCAACCTTAGGAATCCAATCCGAGGATATGCAAAAACACAATGTATTAATTATCCTTTTCAGCATTTATAAGATCTGTTAAGAGTTAAATACTATTAGGAGGTTATACGAACTATTTTGTATTAGGGTAATTGGATATCTATTTACATCCAATCCTATAAATATGTAACATGTAATCTTAGATAATAAATTTTTTTCTTTCTTTCTCTTCCAATTCAAATGGTACTAAAGCATTGGAGAAAACCCTAAGATTTCCTCAACTGCCAACCTTTTCCGATAGCTTTTCCGGCACCGACTAGCTCCTCCGACCACCTCTCCAACACCGATCAACTTCTACGGAGCCTTTCCCATTGCTGTCAGGGTCCACAAACCCTCCTTCCCTCGCCGCCAGGCCTTTCCAGCCTCTAGGCTCTTTTTCGTCGTTTGGGCCAGCAAACTCTTCCTCTGCCGTTTCTAGGGCCAGTCCAATAGAGTCGCTCTACCACTGATAACCTAGTTGGTGGCTCCTACTGCTATACATTCCATGAAACAGGTTGTGTATACTCTATTCTACTACTATTGAAGGTGATTTTGTATTGTCCACCTGGTCTGCTACCTCCCAGAGGTTCCTAGACCCCTTTATTCTATATTTGGGGGTATTTTTTTCACTACTTTGGACCTGAACAGCATTATTCAGACTTTATCTCATCAAAATCAACATGGCTTTAAGGGAATCTCTTATTAAAAATCTTAATAAGATCTCCCAAATATTCGATGGAAAGAGCTACTTGTTGTGGACGCAAAATTTTTAAACATTTCTTGCTGTACATCACAAGATTAAACATCTTACTGAACCTCCTCCTGATGCAAAAGACAGCACTTACGACGATTGGTATGCCAATAATTCAGTTATTGTCTCCTGGATGATAAATAGTATGGAGCCAAATGTTACTTATGGTGTGACGTTTTTAAGACTTGCAAAGAAAATCTAGAAACAGATATATAGATATACGAAGAATATTTTTCATATTTTTGAAATATGCAAGTAGTTCTTCTCACTACGGATGAGAGACAACTCTATACATGACCACTTTGCTTCATTTAGGAAGTTTCTGGATAAACTTGACATTTATCAACCTTTGACATCTCATATTGCCACTATGCGTCAATATAAAGAGGAGCTAGCCATTACAACCTATCTTTTTGATTTAACTCCAAAGCTCTCGTCTCAAGATTCGGGGCCAAATCCTTGGTACAAACTCTACTCTCAGCCTGAAGACTATCTTCTCTCGAGTCCTTCGTATTTCCATTAGCACCTTTATTATTTCTTCTGATCACTCTACTATGGCTGTTACTCGAGATTGTAGTCATTATTCTGGTCATAATTCTGGTTGGGGAGGAGATTGTGGACATACAGATGGCCAAGGCCGCACACCATGCTGACATTACGGTCGTACAAATCACATATCAGATCATTGCTGGGAGAAGTTTATAAAACCAGATTGAGCACAAATTTCCATTGAGACAAAATACTTCACCTATAGTTACGAGTATACCTCCAATGACACTCTCATAGGATGAGTACGCTTAATTCCTCCAATTCCGAGAGTGCCAGTCCTCTACTGGTATGGCATCACATGCTATTGATTCCACATCAGGTACCTCTGATTTGTTAGTCTTTAGGGGTAGTTATTAAATTATTGATTCAAAAGCATCCTTTCATATGACAGGTAGTATTGACCTTTACTCACGTATATCCCAGTTACCTAATATTAGATTTGTTTCTATTGCTGAAGGTAAGACTTATCGTATTTCTGAATAAGACACTATTTGAGTCACGTCTTAGTTAACATTAGACAAAGTCCTCTATGTTCCTGAATTTCTAGTTAGTCTTTTATCCATTAGCACTATTACCAAGAAATTTTATTATTTTCTAACATTTTTCTCTTTCCACTATACCTTTCAGAATTTACAGACGGAGAAAAATATTGGTTTGAGGTGTAACCGTGGCTAAGGAGTTTACTTACTGATCAAAGATGAGATGCCTCGAGGACTTGCATCATTGACTTCCACAGTAGAACCTTCTCTTATTTGGTATTGTCACTTAGGTCATCCATCTCATAAAAAATTACAACAAGCACTTCTTTGGATTTGTATTTCACCTCTTTAGTGTAAGTCTTATAAGTTAGGTAAGCACCATCGTGCTACCTTTCACAGTCTTCATCTAGTTTGTAGTCAAAGTCCGTTTGAATTGATTCAATGTGATATATGGGGTCCAATTAGAACACCATCTGTGTTTGACTATAGATATTACATTGTGATTATTGATGATTTCTCTCAAGTCTCATGGATTTATCTATTAAAAGATAAAGTCAGTGTTTTTGATATTGTTAAAATTTTTTTTGCAGAAATAATAAATCAAAACTCTATTTGTCCTAAAAAACTTCACACTAACAATGCTTTGGAATTCACTCAGACAAACCTTCGAAGTTATTGTGATTCTCTAGGTGCTATACATCAAACTTCTTATCCATATACATCTTAGTGAATATGGTTATTGAACGTAAACATCGACATATTCTTGACGTAACACGCTCCATGATGCTTGAGATGCATGTCCCCAAGGTGCAGTTCTCCCAGCCTCCTATCTCATAAACCGTATGCCACCTACTCCACTCAAAGGGAGATTCCTTTTCAACGATTACATCCTGATAGAGACTTTTTTCCTTTTACCTAACGGATATTTGGTTGTGTTGCCTTTGTTTAAAATTTAACTCCGAATTTGGATAAACTGGCTTCATGATTTGTTTACTGTGTCTTTGTTGGATACTCTTGTACTCAACGAGGGTATCGGTGTTTCATCCCTACTACTAGCAAGTACATTGTATCTGCAGATATTACATTCTTTGAAAATCAGTCATTCTTTGATAGTATTGACTCACCTATAGAGAGTATTTCTTTACTAGTACCTGTAGAGTCTTGTAACATTAATGATATTAATATCACTATTGTGAAAGACAAGGCGTCTTGTCCTTTACAGATATATCATTGACGGCAATGTCCCTTTACAACCATTAATTCTTCATCTTTTGCAAGTCTGTCACCCACAGACCTTCACTTACCAATTACCACTTGGTAAGGTACATGTACTTCCACTATCTATCCAATTTCACATTTTACTAGCTATGATAGACTTCACCCTGCCTCCTGTACTTTTGCACTGTCTATTGCTTCTAAATCACTTCCTAGAAACTACCAAGAGACTATCTTATTACCATAGTAGAAAGCAACTAAGGATGAAGAGATGCATGCTTTAGTCATTCGAGATATATAGGATTTGGTCCCTAGACCAATAGATACAAATGCGGTTACTTGCAGGTAAGTGTTTACTATTAAATATAAGCCTAATAACAAGGTTGACAAATACAAAGTACGACTGGTAGCACGTAGATTTATACAGGAGTATGGTGTGGACTATGTTGAGACCGTTTCTCTAGTGACGATATTGAATTCTATAAGGGTCATTCTTGTAGTTGCAATAAATCACTCCTAGGAGCTTAGCCAGTTACGTGAAGAATACTTTCTTATATGGTTATCTTACAGAATAAGTATCTATGGAACAACTTCCTGAAAATATTGCTCAAAGGAAGGACTAAGTATATCTACTTAGAAAAGTAATCTATGGCCTCAAGCAGAGTCTACGTGCCTGGTTTGAAAAATTCAGCAGTATTATTATGAATTGTGGTTTTCGACGATGCACTGTCGACTACTCTATTTTCTCCAGACACATGGAAAGTGAGTGTGTGATTCTTATAGTATATATGGATGATTTTTAACCACTGGTAGTGATATTGCAGGCATTTAAAGGACAAAGAGCTACTTACAGACATACTTTTCACCAAAGACATGGACAAACATAAGTATTTCTTTGATATCAAGTTTGCTTATGTAACATCTGTGCCTGGATTTTTTTCCCATTAAATATAAACCATGGAATTTCTTTAAATTATTTGTGTATGGTTTATTAATGGTAAATCCAGTTGTGTGTTGGTTGTGGTTTCATCTCTGTGTTTTGTGCATTGGTTTCTCCCCTGTGGTGTGTTTTCTGTGGCCAGTGGGTCGGTCCTGTTGTAGGACCCACTTGGGCTTGGGCTTTGACTCAGTCAAGAGCCAACAAAGCCAGTTGTGCGGGGCATTCTGACCCGTTCTCCTCCTTCCATACCCGTCACCCTTTCTTCCGTCCCGTGAGCTAACGGGGGAGGGACTGCCACTCGTCCCGTCCCCTCCGTTCAGCTACGCGTAGCTGGGGGGAGCACCGGCGGGATTCCGGGGAGGCGGCATGGAGGAGGGCTTTAAGAAGGGGTGTTTGGCACGGGGGAGAGGCGGTGTGGCTGGCGAGCGGAAGGCTGTGTGGGTGTTGCTGTGGCGTCGCGCGTCTGAGGAGTTTGCGCGCGTGGGGAGCTGGCGAGCGGAAGGCTGTGTGGGTGCTGCTGTGGCGTCGCGCGTCTGAGGAGTTTGCGCGCGTGGGGAGCTGGCGAGCGGAAGGCTATGTGGGTGCTGCTGTGGCGTAGCGCGTCTGAGGAGTTTACGCGTGTGGGGAGCTGGCCCGGTGTCGTGCACCGCCGGTGTGTGGGCACACGAGACTCGCCGGAGCTGGCCAGGTACGCGGCCCGCACCTTCTCTTTCTCTGG
>JAMKQA010004361.1:0-51830 GCA_024699735.1 Posidonia australis | reverse complement strand
GGATTTTCGCGAGTGCGAAATCCTCTTGTTTGACCTTTGACCGGGCGGTCAAGGTCCGTTTCCCTTGCTTTCCTTGGATTTTCGCGAGTGCGAAATCCGCTTGTTTGACCTTTGACCGAGTGGTCAAGGTCCTTTCCTTCGCTTTCTTGGGGTTTTCGCGAGTGCGAAATCCTCTTGTTTGACCTTTGATCGGGCGGTCAAGGTCCTTTCCCTTGCTTTCCTTGGATTTTCACTAGTGCGAAATCGGTCAAGGTCCTTTCCCTTGCTTTCCTTGGATTTTCGCTAGTGCGAAATCCTCTTGTTTGACCTTTGACCGGGCGGTCAAGGTCCGTTTCCTTCGTTTTCCTTGGGTTTTCGCGAGCGCGAAATCCTCTTGTTTGACCTTTGACTGGGCGGTCAAAGTCCATTTCCCTTGTTTTCCTTGGATTTTCGCGAGTGCGAAATCCTCTTGTTTGACCTTTGACCTAGTGGTCAAGGTCCTTTTCCCTTGCTTTCCTGGGGTTTTCGCTAGTTTGACCTTTGATCGGGCAGTTAAGGGCCTTTTCCCTTGTTTTCTTGGGATTTTCGCGAGTGCGAAATCCTCTTGTTTGACCTTTGACCGGGCGGTTAAGGTCCTTTTCCCTTGCTTTCCTGGGGTTTTCGCTAGTTTGACCATTGACTGGGCGGTCAAGGTCCTTTTCCCTTGCTTTCATGGGGTTTTTTTGCGAGTGTGAAATCCTCTTGTTTGACCTTTGATCGGGCGGTCAAGGTCCTTTTCCCTTTCTTTCCTTGGATTTTCGCAAGTGCGAAATCCTCTTGTTTGACCTTTGACCGGGCGGTCAAGGTCCTTTCCTTTGCTTTGCTTGGATTCTCGCGAGTGCGAGGTCCTTTCCCTGGCTTCTGACCAGGCGATCAGAGTCAACCATCGACCGGGCAGTCGTGGTCTTTTCCCTTGTCCTTTTCCTTGGCTTTTGACCACGCGGTCAGAGTCGACCTTCGACCGGGCGGTCGAGGTCTTTTCCCTTGTCCTTTTCTTTGGCTTCTGACTGAGCGGTCAGAGTTGACCTTTGACTGGGCGGTCGACGTCATTTCCTTTCCTTTGGCTTTGACCGGGCGGTCGAGGTCATTTCCTTTTCTTTTCCTTGGCTTCAGACCAGGCGGTTAGAGTCGACCTTCGACCGGGCGGTCGAGGCCATTTCTTCTCCTGCTTTGGATTTCCACGGGCGCGGAATCCAGCTTGCTTGACTTTGACCAGGTGGTCATGGTCCTTGGCCCCTTTGGACTTCCGTAGGGGCAGAGTCCAGCTTACTTGACTTTGACCAGGCGGTCAAGGTCCTTTGCCCCTGTTGATTTCCGTGGGTGCGGAATCCAGCTTGCTGATCTTTGACTGGGTGGTCAAGGTCTTTTGCCCCTTTGGATTTCCACGAGCGCGGAATCCAGCTTGCTGATCTTTGACAGGGCGGTTAAGGTCCTTTTGCACCTTTGGATTTCCGTGGGCGCGGAATCCAGCTTGTTTGACTTTGACCGGGCGGTCAAGGTCCTTTGCCCCTTTGGATTTCCACGGGCGCGGAATCCAGCCTGCGTGACTTTGACTAGGCGGTCAATTTTGTTTGCCCTTTTGGATTTTCGCGAGCGTGGAATCCAGCTTGCTTAACTTGGCTGGGCCATCAATGTCCTTTTCCCCTTTGGATTTCCGCAGGTGCGGAATCCAGCTTGCTAGACTTTGACCGGGCGGTCAAGGTCCTTTGCCCCTTTGGATTTCCGCTGGCGCGGAATCCAACTTGCTTGACTTTGACCGGGCGGTCAAGGTCCTTTGCCCCTTTGGATTTCCACGGGCGTGGAATCCAAGTTGTTTGACTTTGACCGGGCGGTCAAGGTCCTTTGCCCATTTGGATTTCCGCGGGTGCGGAATCCAGCTTGCTTGACTTTGACCGGGCGGTCAGGGTCCTTTGCCCTTTTGGATTTCGTTGGCGCGAAATCTAGCTTTCTGATCTTGACCGGGCTGTCAAGGTCCTATGCCCCTTTTGGATTTTTGCGGGCGCGAAATCCAGCTTCTTGGCTTTGACCGGGGGGTCAAATGTCCTTTGCCTTTCCTATGCTTTCCTTGGCTTTGATCGGCAGTTAAAGTCCTTGGTTTCTTGGATTTCCTTGGGCAGGAAATCCCGTGGCTCGACCTTTCTACCGGATGGTCAAGGTCCTAGCCCCTTCCTCGGGTCCTTTTTCTTTACTCTTCTGGATTTTCGTAGGCGCGGAATCTAGTTGTTGGACCCTCTGACCGGGTGGTCAAGGTCATTTTGTTTTTTTCCTTTTGAGTTTTCATGGGCAGGAAATCTCTTTGTTCACCTTTGGTCCGTGCGGACCAAGCCCTGCTTTGCTTGACAAATGTTCTATTTGTCATGCCCCCCCTTTTTCTTAGGCTGGTACCCCCAACTACTCGGTTGACAACCGTCATGCTGTCAGGTGTTCAGGATGATAAGACTTGATTAGCTTGTTGTGTCCTGTCTCTTGGTTGATAACCTCATAATCGAGCTGATGAGTCCGACAACTTATCATTTTCTTGCCAGTGTTTTTCTATTTGTGTTTTCAGCATTAGCATTAGTTTCGCATCGGCTTTCAGCATCAGCTCTTGCATTTGGCATCTCGCATTAGCATTACATCCCCAGCATTTAGATCAGTAGGTGCACGCATCTTGCATTTGCATTTGCATTTGGCAACAAGTTGTGACTTTCGGTGCATCCGCCGAATAAGTGACTTACAGCTTACAGCAAACACCATCCATCTGTAACCTCAAAATGGGGGTATCTTGTCAACCCTGAGCATCGGTCTTGGTTCCCTTCGTCCCTCGACCACGCTCAGGGAGGGGCATCTGTAGACACCCCGATTTTGAGGTGACTCATTGATAAGACGCCAGATGTTACTTTGGATGTGATCAATCTTGGAACCAACCTCAAACCCGTAGTAAGCCCGCAGCCCAATTAGAAAAGCAGACCAGTAGGGGAGAGCACTTACCTGGCACACTTAGCTAGCACACTTACCTGGCACACCTAGCTAGCACACCTACCTGGCAAACATAGGTGGCGCACATAGTTGGCACACATAGCAGGCGCACAGCCATTTCGCAGGCTGCGGGCTACTGGCTTTCCACCTCCCATAGCTGTTACCTCTAGCAACGAATATGCCATGGAATCTTCCAGGCTTTTCATCTGCGAGGCTCTCCCCATTCCCATGAGTTACCCATGAGAAAATCCTATATAAGGACGCCCATAGGTAGCCATAGGGAGGGGCTAGAAATCCGGAGCTGAAGTTAGAAACCCAGAATTCTGCAATTCTGCTCTGAGCTAGCCTCTTGCACGAGTTATACCCTCTTTCCAGCAACACATATTCGTTTTCTGGAGCATTACCTTACATCTCAAAGCATCCTTGGTCCTTCCAAAGCAACAAGGATCTCTTTATCTCTGAAATTTCGAGAGGGAACATCTGAGAGGTAGGCCTTCTACCTCTTCTTTCTTTTTAGCTATATTTTCAGAAACATGATAAGACATGCTTAAAATCCTACGTATAGATTGTTTTATTCCATGTTTTATGAAGTTTTTTTTATGATAAACATGCTTGTTTTCTATGCAAAATAATCTCCATGCTAGTCTTTGCTTTTGTTTCTACCATAACGCTTGCATGAGTTGTCTTCTGTTATCACTTCTTTGCACATAGCTTTGCCACGCACCTTTATGTTTTTTACATAGAAATATGCTTATGTTCATCATTTACATGCATTCTGATTGCATTCATCCAGAACATGTCTATGCTTTGGCATTTTGCATGCTTTCATACATGAACCCATCAACTTGTTTTAATTCTAAATGCATGATTTACATGATGATTTTCGATCGTATGCATCCCCATCATGTTTTCAGTTCTTAGTAATGGCATGAACCCATCTGCATTGCCGACATTCCATTAGCAAAAGAGAAATCAATGGAAGACCGATTTATCAGGTGTACGAGGGTGCCTAAAACCTTCCTCGTACGTAATAGGGATCCTTACCCGCATTTCTGGTTTATGCAGCCCCTTTTTTTTTTGTTTTGCATGATTTTTCATGTGTTATATGGTTTTCCTTGTCTTCCATTTGAATAGACTAGGTGGCGACTCCTGCATATTTGCATTATTTTCTTTTTGTCGTGGCTTTGCCGACTATGGCACACATATGATATTTGTGGCCACCCCCAACGGCATGGTTATACATGCGTATGCTAAATGGGATTTAATATGTGCTAAGATGCAAGGCTACATGGATGTAGAAAAACATTGATAAAATGAATTTGTGCACATGGAGAAAAATGGCAATGTCGCAGAGTGAGGACACACGTTTTATGATCACTGATAGTACCTTTTCAGGTAACATGAATTAGCTGGCTCTGGTTGTTCGATGTTGTCCATGTCCTCCAGGATTACTACTCCTCCAGAGAAGACCTGTTGGACTACAAATGGTCCACGCTAGTTGGGTTTGAACTTGCCACGACTATTAGGGAGATGTATAGTTCGCAAGACTAGGTCCTATGGCGAGAGTCTTCTAGGTCAAACTTTCTTCTGATACGCTTTGGCCATGCATTTCTAATATCATTGCGCATGATGTATAGCTTGCAATAGATGCTCATCTATCAAGTTTAGTTGAACAAAGCGATCCTTAATCCACTCTGCTTCTTTCAGGAATCTAAGTAATGGTATCTCCACCTCTACAGGTAGGACTACTTCCACATCATACACTAGAGAATATAGAGTTGCTCCAGTTGAAGTCTGGACTGATGTTTTGTAAGCCCACAAATCGTATGGGAGCCTGTCATGCCAGTCCTTATGTGTTTCCGCCATCTTTTGAAGAATCTTAGTTAGATTCTTATTAACGGATTCCACAGCCCCATTCATCCGAGGACGGTATGGGAAGAACTTGTGATGCTTGATATGGAATTCCAGTAGGAAATCCTTGACCCTTTTGGATATGAAATTTGTCCCATTATCTGAAATGATTGAATGCAGGACCCCATATCGGGTAATGATATTGTTCTTGATGAACTTTTCAGTCACAGAAGTTGTCACTGTCTTGTAAGAAGCTGCCTCCACCCATTTAGTGAAGTAATCAATAGCTACTAGGATGTACTGATGTCCATTAAAAGCTACTGGGTGGATATCTCCGATAATGTCTATTCCCCAAGTTGAAAAAAGCCAGGGTGACGACATGTTGTGGAAATGCTGTGGGGGTGCATGAATGTTGTTGCCATGGAGTTAACAATTGTGACATCTTCGCACAAACTGACAGCAGTCGGTCTCCATGGTTGCCTAGAAATAACCTTGTAGCATTATTTTCTTGGCAAGTAACACCCCATTCATGTGTGGTCCATATGTCCCAGCATGCACTTGCAGGATTACTGTATCGGCCTCCCTTTTATCCAGACAGCGTAGAAGTATCTGATTGTAAGACCTTTTGTATAAGTGACATGCTCCAAGCACATAATTTGAAATACCTGTTCTATTGCTGTGTAAAAATTCATGCCACTTATTGCTGTTCTATGAAGGGGCAGGCCTCCCATTCATAGATTTCTATTGCTGTCTCGACATGCCAATGTTTGCAAACACAGTTTCCTCTTCTACATGCAAGTTCGGGCCTTCTGGATCATCATCATACAGTTGGAAATCTGGCACATCATGATGTTCCTCCCATATTTCTGTATCATCCTCCTCTCCATATGCGATAAGTTCAGAAAGGACTTCTTGCTGGAATGAGGGATCTATGTCTCCAAAGGTACACATTTGCTCAGTACTCTACCCTTGATGATGCTTTAGAATGGTTACTGTGACTCTGGTCTTCCTGTATGCACCTTTGACGATCTCAAATTCTACCATTTCCGAACTTGCAGATGTACCTGGCTATTTCACTTCCTTCACAGCCTTATTATGTGGATAATTGTTTTTACTTTTCTAGTTTTCTTGAATGGTATGTACAATGTGCGTGATAGGTGGGCAGTTGTCCTCTGACTGACTGATGTGAGTGCTGCCGCCTGCATTCTCTCTTGAGCCTAACTCAGGATCTTTTTTTTTGGACCCCACTGCTCATGTCGGGCCAAGACTAATAGTACCACCTAGACCCGCCTCCCGGCTGATAGGAGATAAACTCCTTTGGTCTAGCGTTCAGCGATCTTGTCCTCTTCTAAGGCCATAATAGCAGACTAACCATGTGAAATTGTCTATTCTACAATGTATTCTATCATTACTGCTTTTCCCTCTTTGTGCTTGAGTTCACTCTATGTGTCTTCCATCAGTGCCACCAACTACTCCTGAAATAGGACTTCCAAATCATTGAGCATGCTATCAACTTGTGCTACTACAGCATCTCCCTCATCTTCATCAAAAGCAAAATCTACATAGTAGGCACTGGTAGTTTCTAGTACTTCAAGTAGTGATTTCAACTATCTTGACTGTAACCCCATCAAAGTTGACTGAGATATCGACGAAGTTGCGGCTTAAGGTGCTCCTATTGAAACCGAGACTACAACCGAATCTGTAGGAAGACCATCGGCTGACCTTGGTGGTTGCAATGCCAGCATAGCTTTCCTTGGTGGAACGGACGATGTCGAATCTATTATGCAATCCATAACTTCTTCCTCAGAGTGGTAGTCCTCAACACATACCCACTTTGATCCATTGATTGGTTTACTTTATTTAGACTCTGCAAGAACAAGACACTGATTAGGATCCTATAATCCTACGCTAACAAAGTTAGTTAAACCTCATGGAATAACGAGCTTTCAGAACTTACGACGCCTCGAGAATCCATCATGCGGTTTCCACTCGTATCCTAGTCCTTCGAATCCTCGTCTTTTCTTCGTGGCAATTGGTTGGGCGATTCCATGGCCATTCCGCCCAATAGGTGCTCCTTTCTCGTACCCCCACCTCTGACATAGATTCTCGACCATCAAGAAAGGATTGCCCAAAGTGGCCAAATGGCTGGCATACTCAAGAATCGAAATGAAATTGACCAGCTCAAAGTGGTCGACATGGTATAGTACATCAAAAGGCTTGGGGTCAAAATGGACGGTTTGAAGAGATACCGAAGAGATACCGAAGAGACTACCTCAACCTTCTCCTTTTCAAGATTCTCTGCCATTACAACAACGATGTCGTTGTTTCAGCAGAGCTTAATCATTCGGTGAAGAGTTGAGGGGATAACATGATGCTTGTGGAGCCAAGGGCGCCCAAGCAGGAGATTAAAGGATGGTTCAAGGTCAACAACATAAAACTCAACCTCAAAATGGGTACGATCAATGATTAGAGGAATGATCAAAATCCCTAGAGCATCATGGTGCGTGTTGTCAAGTGTCGTCATTCCTTTCATGGCTAGGGTAATGTCCTCTGATTTAAATCCGACATGATTTGCAGTTCGTAAAGGGCAGGCATTTAAACCGGCGCCATTATCCACTGAAGTAAGAGGAGTGTGGAAATTCTAATATTGCACTGTGATGAATAGGGGTTGGTTATGATTGATCCCTATCGGGGGTAGTTCTAAGCTAGAGAAGGAGATCACCTGTGGTGCAGCTATCATCCCTACCATGCTTTCCAAGGCTAATGATTGTATTGTTGGGGAAACATGGGCGGCCTAGAAAACTCAAGGAAAGGCCTCCTGGTGTTCAACTGACGTATGGATTAGGTCCTAATTGGAAATATCTACTTTAACTTTCTTTAATTGGGCCGTGATGTCAGCTATAGGTGGGTCCATCTTGGTAGTGATGGGGTTAATTCTTGGGACTACTTCTTCAGGAATAGGATTGGGAATTTGACTCTTTGGTTGGGTACATGAAGTTGTTGGCTAGTTGGGCTTGTTAGATAGAATTGAGGCCGTGTGCACCCGTCCTGATAGTGTTACCTCAGCACACATTTCCATGGCATACCTGTAGGGCATGCAGTGAGTATCTTGTGTCAGGCTAATGACTACATGAGCACGGGCCTTCAATTCCACTGGGACCAGAGCTGACGAAATGGGTATTGGTGTTTTAGGGATCAGGTCATATTTCAGTTTGGCTTGCAAACTGATTGATGATGAGGTGGATTGCATGGTAGGTTTTGTGACTGTGCGCCTCAGATTGGCAGTTAGCTGGATCATGTTAATTGCAGAACTAGAAGCTTGAACAAAAGATTGGCTGAGCTGATAAGGAAAAGGATGTGAGATGTCATGAATGAGAAGGGAAGGGTCAAACTGTGAAGGTGCAGCCTCATCAGAGGAAAGAAAATGAACTCCTGAAGTTCCAAGTGCATGCTCAGGCAAGGGTCGGTTGACTATATTGCTATGTGTAGATGTAGAAGAATGTGTTGAAGGTGTAGTGGGTGTAGACTCTGCCTCCTGTGTATTGATAATGATGACCTTATAGTCAATCAAGTCTTGAATTGCATCTTGGAGTGTAAAACAGTTATCCTTAGAGTGCCCCATAGCTCTATGGTAACTGCAAAATAGATCCGCTTTAAACCACTACGAAAGTGGGTTCGACGGTGGGCGAATTTCCAGAAGCCTCAAGAGTGACGCAACCTTAGGAAACACGACACTCGATGGCTCAACCAGAGGACTGTAATCCCTCTCGGTTCATTGAGGTCGTCTTGATCCTAGGGTGCGCCCTTGCCTTGCTGGTGTGGGCTGGTAGACTGGCTCAGCAGTGGTAGTGATTCGTGATGTGCATGGTGCCCTAGATGCAGGAGTGTAGACTACCTGACTCTGTGCTGGCGAGCTCACCACACTAACCGGCATAACGGGAGCTCCAACATATGCCACGGCATTCTTGGTAGTGTCCTTCTTTCGTGCATATCTAGTGTTGGATCCATCGCTACTACCATTGTTGTTGCTGGTTGCTCCTGAGGCCATGGTTTGTTTGGCGAATGCCGTTAATATAGGAAAACTTCCGCTATGTAGTGAGCTCTCGACACGGATGCCAGCTTTGATCAGGGATGCAAAGGTGGAAATGGGCTGAATGCTTAGTAGGGCCCCTGTGGTTGGATTTGCTCCTTGGATTATTATCTCAATAGACTCTTCATCAGAAGGTCTATCACGAACCTGTGAAGCGAGGGCTCGCTAGCACTTGACATACACCCCGAACAGCTCGTGGGGCTTTTGCTTTGTTGCGAATAGGTCCTTGTGCTTTGGGGCCACATTGAGATTGAATGAATACTACTCCAGAAAATCCTGGCTGAGGTCATTCCAGGTCTTAATGTTGGTCATATCCAGAGATGTGAACAACTTTAAAGCTGGACCTGTGAGGCTCTTCTGGAAAAGGTGAATAAGTAGTCTCTCGTCAGCCTGCAACTAAGCAAGATCACCACAATACGTCCTAAGATGCGAGATTGGGCAGCCTTTCCCATTGTACTTTTCAAGCTCTAGAATGTGAAAGTACAGAGGGAGTACAGCCTCTGGCATGTAGCAGAGGTCCTGGAAGGTATAAGACTGGCGATCCCCGCCCTGCACTTGTCGTAATGCCCTCTCCAAGTCATTTATCCTTGCGAGAAGTGCATCTGAGGTTGCTGCTGATGTTGATTGTGCAGCTAGGGTGGGTCCCACATGTGCTGTGTTTGTAGCACCCATGTGCTTTTCTAGATCTATCATCTTGCCACCTGGTGTTATGGCATGATGACCAGTGTACCCGTGCATGTGTGCTATTTGTGGTGGAATGAATGCTAAGGCATGTATCTGATGCAAGGATGTAGGAATGACAGTATGTTGTGCTGGACGTGGTGTTGCGTATGGGAGCAACAACTACTAAACTGGTATGGCTAGGTTCATAGGCTATTGTACTCTCGTCAGCCCAAAAGGCTAACCATCAGCAGATGGAGGAATATGCTGTGTGTACAGTGGTGATGACACTAAGAGTAGAGAAGTGGTGCCTGTCGTCGAGATAGCGAGAAGCTGTGGCGACGGCTGTGGTGGTGGTGTGACTGGTGCAGCATGAAATGCCTAAGCAGGTGGAGATGGGTCTTCAAGTACAAGACAAATAGGTGTAGTCAAAGTAGGATCCAAAGAAAAGGCCATGCCTTGCAACCTCTACGCAAGAGATAGAAGCTGCTGAGACTACATGGCAAGAGAACCATCGGTGGTATTACCGAGGGCCGGAAGAGCAAGTGGAAGGTGATGTCAAAGGAGGCTGGAGGTTCAAAGTTTCGACGGGTTGAGTTCCTACAGATGAAGCAATCGTAGCCAGCTATGTGTCATGTGAAGCTTAACCAACCGATGGATAGGACATTACCAGATCAGATGCCCTAGTGGTGGTCACAGTAACTACCTCAGTCACAGACTCCAAACCAATCAGGGTCTGCCTGGATGTGGCTGTCATGTAGTGCAGGTGAAGTGACAGATGTCAAAGTAAAGGAGGAAGGAGGGGCAGAAATAGGGATCCCCTCCGAAGTAGCTGGTACAAAAGTCTCTGAGGCTCACTGGGCCATAATGGACCGCAAACAGGTAAGGATGGAACTGCGATTGTGAACTGGACGACGAAACCTACGAGGAGCTATTGTCGAAAGTGACGAATAGCTCAGGGAAAGACAGTCGAGAACAATGCCTCAAGACTGAGGTCACTAAAAGGAATTCCCACTCTCTGGCCTAGGAACTCACACACAACACTTTATACCTGACATAGGAAAAAAAACCTAATGTGTTAGCAAAGAAGAAAAGGAAGAACAATAGAAGAAACAAGTGAGCTATGCAATTGTTTGTTAGGGTGGTATGAATGGCACACATGCACTTGAATGCTACTAATATGCGCTCTCTCACCATGCATGTCCCCCATGGGGTTGACCACAAGGGACGCACTCATGGGTTTGGGTTTAACTCTAGTCAGAAAAGTAAGGTTCCCATTCTAAATCTTGGCTGAAGCACAAGTAGTGAACGGGTAGTGTGTTTGTGGCCTCGTCTCCTACAGTAGCATGGAGCTATACCCTCTACTAACACTGACACGACCTTGGACAAGGGGGAACAAACTAGCAACACGCCCTATGCCAAAGCTATAGAATAGGGTACCAGAATTGTCCTTTGCAAATTATAGGTGGACTTAGAGGAGAATATGCATGCCCTATATGATCAATCATGCAATGTGCTTTTGTGTCTTTTACTTGTGTTTTATTAAGCCAAGGGGATTGTGAGCAGTTACCTCTAATTGTGCCTTATTATTTGTTTGTCTGAGTTTGTGTGTTTTATTTTAACCAAGAAGGGAGGCAAACATGTATCTACTCTCCTAATCATGGTAAATACAAAAAGGGGAAGAAAACACACAATCATGGCATCCAAACACTCAACCAACAAGCAAAAGGCATGAGCATGGCATGTGCTAGTGTAGTGCTCACAAGTGAAAAAAAGCAAGCATCATAACAAAAGGCATGAATCAGGTCATGTGCACATTTGGTGGCATAGCAATGGTGTAAAAAGGCATGTACAGTCAAATATCTATAAACAAGCAAACAAACACAAAGTGTACAGATCAATGACAAGCAAGCAAGAAAACAAAACCGAAAGTCAGAATCTGGTTATCCTCAATGGAATCGCAAGTTCCTGTGACCATGTCGGTGGAACCCTGTACGACTACAAGGTGCATGGAAACACACGAGGAGTTCCGATATGGTCACGACGAAGATGGTGAATCCGAAGAAGGAGAATGGACTCGGAAACACCAAAGAAAGATAAGAAAAAGGAGTCGCCACCTAGTCATTTAATGGAAAGACAAGGAAAACCTAACACAAAGGAAAACCTAAAGAAATCAAGGCAAAGAAAACATATGTATGCTTCGTGCCTAATGGATGCAGTGCACAAATTAATGCGGGCCAGAGAAAGGGTAAGGATTCTTGTTACGCATGGGGAAGGTGTTAGGCACCCCCATGCACCCAAAGAAATCGGTCTTTCTAAGTTTCCTGCTTGCTAATGATCTAGTGTGTGTATGCTTGTCTATCTGAATGCACATGCCTAAGATGAATGCGAAAATATGCCAAATCAAAGAATTGAATAAAAAGAAAAGAAATAATAAGGAAAATAATCCAAGGGACAATGTAGGAAAATCTTGGGTGATAAGGAAAATCTTGAATATTGGAAATATTCAGAAAGCATCTCGCAAAACAGCGGAAACTTAAGAAATTTGAGAATATAAAATGGGAGAAAATAATCCTCATTCAGGTCAATATCGGCATTGTCAAGCCTGTTAATGTATACCCTCAAGCGATGAAAATCCAAATCAAATCAAAATCATGCAAATCGGAAGAAATCCAGAAAATAATGTGAAAACTAAGCTTGATATAAGTTTGAAATACATGCATGATGCAAGAAAAAAAGAATGAGAAAATATTCATGAAAGAGGGGAACAAAATGTACAAAATGCAATTATGAGTGAAATATGTTAATTTCCAGGGCCCTCTATGCAAAAATTACATGTCCCTATGTAGAAGCTAAGATTCTATGGCTAAATCAACAAAAATGCCTAAGAAAACACATTTTGTGCAATCTTAAGGAAGTTGGGGGTTAAATGTGTAAAACTGTGCATTTTTAGTAAAAATCAGGATTCCTAGGGTCCAATCTACAATTTTGCCAGCAAAACATGTGTTTAATGCAATTTTGAAGAAATTCAAAGTTAAATGTGCAAAATAATAGACTAATGTATGAAAACATGGATTTCCAAGGACTGATATGCAAATATGCCTTAAAATCATGCATTCAGTGTAAAATCAGTGAAGTTTAGGGTTAAAAATGCAATTCTGAGCACATTTGAGCAAAAAATTGAATCTCTAGGGTTTAGTTTGTAATTGTGCTAGAAAATCATTCTTTCAGAACAATTTTAATGAAGTTTAGAATTCTGGACTTAAAATGAATGAAAACTAAGATAGAGGGTTTTATGTCAAACTTTAATGCCTAAAAATTATTAAAAGAAAACCGTAAGGATCATAGTACAATTTTACAAAACAAAGCATTATTAAAATGATTAAAAAACTAATGCAGGGGCTTAAATGCAAAATAAAAGGACATAGTTGTAAGAAAAGAAAAGAAATAGAGTTTTTTTAAAAGAAGCTTTTATTTCTTAAAATAAAGGCACGACAGCTGCCAGCGATGAGACCTCACCGTCGACGGCCATCTGGAATTCCATTCATGGCTTCCCCGATGCTTGATTTGGCATCCAAACCCACTAGGAGCAAGAGGGAAGAAAGAGGGGAAGATCCAACGGCTTGGATCAGGCGTCGAGCGGTCCCAGTCTCCTCCCCACCTCACTCATTGTCGTCGCGACTCTAGCGATAGTGACAAAGAAGATAAGGCTACTGGACGCACTAAAGCGGCAAACCAAGGCTCCAAGAAGGCTAAGGGCATGTAGAGGAGCATTTCCCACAAACCAGAGGCAAGAATGGTTCCGCTCTTCCTCCTCCCGATCATGCTTTGTGTCGACTCCAGCGACGGTGGCTGCGGGATGCGATCAGGCTTTGATGCGAGGTCCTGGGAGCTCTAGTGTGCAAGGGGAGAGCTGGGGATCATATCCTGAGGGTCCGAGAGAACCTGTGAGGCAAGAGGTGCCTGGTTGACCCCTTCCAGGGGTCGTCTTCTCTAGCGACGAGGAGGCTACATTCGGTGGCACGCTTCTAGCGTCATCTAGGGTGGAGGAATGGCTTCCAGAGTGGAGGAGGAACAAGAAGAGTACTAGACCAAACCAACTATACTTACCAAGGCACGAATCACTCACTGGATTCAAGCCCCCACCTCTCCTACCAGAGAATCAGGTCTGGCGACCCAAAAACCCTCTAATTCCGGCCAAGGAAGCTATCTGGCCTTACTAGAATCGATTCAGAAAGATTGAGGATGTCCTAAGGAACAGAAATTGAAAGAAATTGAGCTGGGATTGAGGCTTGCCTGAGCTGGAAGTGGAGAAGGTCGCCGGAGCTCACCAGACCTCATCGGAGGGTTGGCTGGAGCTTGCTTGAACCCTAATTTCTCTCCTCTCTAAGCTTCCTCTAGTTTCTATGGTTGGAACAATTCTCCTTGGTTGCTCTCCTCTCAAATTTTCCAAGTTTTTTCTCTCCTATTCCCCCCCCCTCTCCCTCTTTCTTTTGCAAATGGGGGCTATTTATAAGATTGCAATGGCTAGGTAGTTTGTTATGGGTGGTTATGGTGAAGTGGGAAGTGGTTAGGGTTGTTATGGTGGAGTGGAAGTGGTTAGGGATGTTATAGTTTGTTAGAAGTTGTTATAGGTGGTTAAGTTGTTATGGTGGAGTGGGAAGTGGTTAGGGGTTTGTTATAGGTTGTTATAAATGGTTAGAGGTTGTTATGTTGGAGTGGGAAGTGGTTAGGGTTGTTATAGGTTGTTAGGGTTTTTGATTAGGGTTTAGGATTAGGGTTTAAGTTAGGGTTTGGGCTAGCTTACGGACGAGAATTAGGCGAGATGATGTGAGGTTTCGCCTAGTCCTTTAGCAGCAGTAGCAAGGATGAGGCGAAGAGAGACCCATGGATCAAGCAGTTCCGCTAGCTGGGTGTGCCGACTATTGATGGGCGTGGCACACCAGAGGAGTGTGAAGCTTGGTTCCTGTGGTGGAGAAGATCCTAGAAGGGATCGAGTGTCCAACAGAGAGGTGGGTCCGGATCACGACATTTCAGCTCAAGGGTGCTACAAATCAGTGGTGAAGGATAGTGTGCCGCACCAAATTTCCGAATGCGGACCTGCTGATGATCTCTTAGGATAAATTCCAAGAGGCATTCTATGAGGGGCTTTTCCCTGAGTGTGAGAGGGACAAGTTGGATAGGGAATTCTGGAACCTGAAGTAGGGGATCCAATCTGTGGCTGAGTATGAGTCGCCCTTCCTTCGGCTAGAGTAGTTCTCTCAGGCTATACTTTCTGAGAAGAATAGAGCCAAGAAGTTTGTGGAAGGACTGAACCCTGTGTTGAGATCCAAAGTTATTGGCTTCAGATGCCATAACTTAGCGGCTGCTATAGAGCTTGCAAGCCTCTATGAGGATGATCGTAGGCTATTCCTGAAGGAGTATCCCAAGAAGGAAAAAGGGAGAAGGTCTGTCTCTCGACCCTCCGTTTCTCGACCGTTAGTGACTGGAGCGTGAAGTTCTGGCAGCTCTGGGAAGAAGCGGAAGCAACGACCTACATCTGGTAGAGAAGAGAGTATGGGGTTCATCCATGCAAGGTCCAGCAGCAGCCCCCAGATGGGACCATGCCATGTCTGTGGTAAGAATGGGCATGTGGGTGCAGTGTTGGCACAGGCAGAGGAAACTAGACAGTGTAGTATGCTACCACTGTGGGACGTTCGAGCACTACCAGAAGAACTGTCCTAGTCAGCCGAAGCCAGCAGGAGATGCGCCACGTCAGCCTACCAAGGGGAGAGTGTTCTCCTTTGCTTCCCTAAATGCTGGTCCATCTGGAGATGTGGTAGAAGGTGAGAACTAGCATGGCTGTATTAATTTAGTCTTGTCCTGTAATAATAGATCCTACGTGTAATTGACACAATTTCTTTTATGATTATAATTATGGTGTGTTGATTATAGGATCTTTCCTTGTGGCTGATCGGATGGCCCGAGTCTTGTTCGACTCTAGGAGTTCATTTTCTTTTGGCTCTGAGTCAATTGCTTCTGAGATCAGGACTAGGCCAGCCAGATTGGCATTCCACCTAGATGTAGTTACCCTACTGGGAGAACACAACCTAGCATGGAGATATTTGGGATCGGTTGATATTCAGCTAGGGGATAGGAATTTTCAGGCCAGCATGATCTTGATGGACATGCAGGATTATGATGTTATCCTAGGAATGATTGGCTGACGCAACATTCAGCTGTGATAAATTGTGCCTAGAGACGAGTTCTGGAAGAGTGTCTAGGCCAAGGCTGGTGTATGGTACAGAGCACCAGGCCAGGTGAACCCAGGAAGGTGATTTCTGCTCTCAAGGCCTATCATCATTTGGCGAGAGACAGTGTAGGCTATTTGGCCTGTGTGACAGTTTCTACTTCGCCTGTGGTCAAGATTCAGGACCTACTAGTGGAGAGGGAATATCCCGATGTTTTTCCAGAGGAATTACTTGGAATGCCACCACACAGGGAAGTGGAGTTTGTGATTGATCTAGTGTCCAGATCAGGTCCTATTTCCAAGGATCTGTACAAGATGACACCTGAAGAGTTATGGAAGCTCTGAAATCAACTACAAGAATTGATGGATAAGGGATTCATTCGTCCCAGTATTTCACCTTGGGGAGCACTAGTTCTGTTTGTCAAGAAGAAGGATGGTTCACTTCGGCTTTGTATAGATTACCGGATGTCGAACCAGATCATTGTAAAGAACAAGTATCCACTGCCCAGGATCGGCGATTTGTTCTACCAGTTGCAGGGAGCATCGGTGTTTTCCGAGATAGATTTGAGATCTGGATACCATCAGTTGAGGATCAGTGAGCCAGATGTGCAGAAGACAACCTTTCACACCTATTATGGGCATTATGAGTTTTTGGTTATGCCAATCGGGTTGACGAATGCACTGACTGCTTTCATGGACCTGATGAATAGGGTGTTTAGGCCCTATTTGGATCAATTTGTGGTAATTTTTGTGGATGATGTTTTGGTATATTCTCCAGATGTTCAGACTCACCAGAGGCATTTAAGGATCATACTGGAGACGTTGAGGCAGCATCAGCTTTATGCCAAGTTCTCCAAGTGCGAGTTTTGGCTAGAAAAGGTGTCCTTCCTTGGTCACATTATTTCAGGAGAAGGCATCAAGGTAGATCCAGCCAAAGTGGAAGCTGTGAGCAGTAGGACCAGACCGAAGACAGTAACTGAGGTTAGAAGTTTTCTTGACCTAGCAGGATATTATAGGAGATTCATCCAAGATTTCTCTAAGATTGCTGCACCAATGACCAGACTGACCAGAAAGGAAGTGCACTTTGCCTGGGATTGGTAGTGCGAGGAGAGCTCAATGAGTTGAAAGCTCGTCAAGTATCGCCCCCAGTTTTGACTTTGCCCTTTAGGAGTGGTGGTTTCACGGTCTACAGTGATGCCTGTGGAACTGGTCTGGGGTGTGTGCTGATGCAGCATGGTAGGGTGGTGGCGTATGCCTCGTGCCAGTTGAAAGATCATGACAAGAATTATCCCACCCATGATTTAGAGATGGCAACTGTCGTGTTTGCCTTGAAGATTTGGAGGCATTATTTATATGGCGAACAGTTTGAGGTGTACACAGATCATTAGAGTCTGAAGTACAACTTTACTCAAAAGGATTTGAACCTGAGACAGAGGTGCTGGGTGGAGTATATCAAGGATTATGATTTCATTTTGTCATACCACAAAAGGAAGGCAAATGTGGTTGCAGATGCTCTGAGCAGACGCACTCATGTCATGGCTAGTCTGATGATCCATGAATGGAAATTATTAGAGGGACTAGTGGAGTGCATGCCATGGAGACAGTCTCAGGGAACCACTAGAGTGGTACAAGCTAATTTGTCTGTTCTCCCGGGGATGATCGTGGCGATTGTCACAGCTCAGCAATATGATTCTTATGTGTCAGATATTTGGAGGAAGCTAGAAGCTGGTAATATCTCTCATTTTTCAGTTGGGGTAGACGGTGGGTTGAGGTATGATTTGAGATTATATGTGCCTCAAATAGAGGAAATCAAGAACAGTTTGTTGGATGAAGCTCACCACTCCAGATACACTATCCATCCAGGAAGCACCAAGACGTATAAAGATTTGAGGAGGAATTTCTAGTGGCTTGGAATGAAGAGAGAGATTGCTGAGTATGTTGCGAAATGTGAAACCTGCCAGATGGTGAAAATAGAGCACCAAAAGCCCAGAGGAACCTTGCAGCCTCTGGATGTACCAGTATGGAAATTAGAAAATGTGTCGATGGACATTGTGACGGGTTTGCCACGAACCCAAAGAATGATATAGTTTGGGTGATAGTAGATTGCCTTACGAAATCGGCACATTTCTTGCCAATGAGAGTGAATCTTTCTTTGGCAAAACTAGCAGAGTTGTATGTGGCTAAGATTGTGAGATTGCATGGTGTCCCAGTGTCTATTGTGTCTGATAGAGACACGAGATTTACATCGAGATTCTGGGAAGCTCTATAGGAGGCTTTTGGCACAGTGCTGAATTTTAGTACAGCCTTTCACCCCCATACGGATGGCCAGACAGAGAGGACCATCTAGACACTAGAGGACATGCTGAGGGCCTGCGCCATGGTCTTTGGTGGTAGCTGGGAGGGTCAATTGCCTCTGATTGAGTTTGCATATAATAACAGTTACCACGCTAGTATTGGTATGGCATTATATGAGGCATTGTATGGTAGACCCTGCAGGACACCCACTTGTTGGAGTGAGGTGGGTGAGAGACAGTTAGTTGGGCCCGAGATCGTACAGTAGTACGAGGGCAAGGTGGACCTGATCAAGAAGAGGTTGTTGTCTGCCCAGAGCCAGTAGAAGAGCTATGCTGATAGGAGGGGGAGACCTCTAAAATTTGAGGTAGGAGACTTCGTTTTCCTGAAGATGTCACCAACCAAGGGTGTGATGCGATTCGGTAAGAGAGGAAAGTTGAGCCCAAGATATATCAAACCATACCAGATTACCAAGAAGGTTGGTGAGATGGCTACAGACTAGATCTGCCTCCAGAGTTGGCAGGTGTGCCCTACACCTTCCATATATCTATGTTGAGGAAGTGTTTGGCTGACGCGTCCCAAGTGATACCAGAGGAGTTGCAGGAGGACTTGTCTATGGTTGTGAATGCAGTTCAGATACTGGATAGGAAAGAGCATGTCCTTAGGAATAAAGTGATCCCACTAGTGTTAGTTCAATGGCAACACCATGGTACAGAGGAGGCTACCTTGGAGCGCGAGGTAGACATCTAGAGACAGTACCCCTACTTATTTTATTAGAGCTGAATTTCGAGGACGAAATTCTTTTAAGGGGGTAGGATGTCACATCTAGGCTTGATTATTCAATTTTAATTGTAAACCATGTAATTAATTGTAATATTGTATAAATGGTTTATTAATGGATAATCTGTTGTTTCTTGGATGTGTGAGATTGTGGTTGGATTTCTGTGCACCTGTTTGTGATTTGGGACCAATGTGGAGTCTGGTTTAAGGATGCACAGTTGTCTCGGTTTGTGTGCCTATCTTTTCTTCCTATTCTTCCCGTCTTTTCCTCTCCCTCTGTCTTTTTCCTCCCCATGGGCATACGTCTTCTTCATCTTCTTCTTCCCCCTCTTGTTCACCCACACTCGTGCCACCAATAGTGCCAGCCCGTGCCTCACTGTCTCTTCCGACTCGATGGACGGTCGGCTGGCATGACGTGGATGGAGAAAGGGATAAAGGGAGGCAGTGGAATGCAAGGAGAGGAAAGGGTGACCGAGAAAGGAGAAGAGAAGGAGGAGCAGCACGTAACCGAGGAGGAGGTGGCTTGCGAGGTTTACCGGAGGACGAAGCTTTGCTAGTGCGCGAGGAGGCTCATTGGAGTGTAGGAGGGTCGCTAGAAGGCTGAGCCAATACACGACCCCTGTCCCTCCTCGTTTCCCTAGGGTTTGATTAAGTGAGTAAAATGCATGTAAAGTCATAGAATAATCGGGAAACTGATGAGAATGAGTTGGAATGCATGAAAACATAGATATCATGCGGTTAGGATGAGAAATTTGTAGGATTAAACGAGATTTTGGATGTAAGCTACAGTAGCTTAAATTAAGCTCCTCCCCTTTGTGATTTTCATGTGAATCACATAGTTAATGGATTGAGGAATGGTTTCTGGGGTTTTGAAGTAGACTTTAGGGCCTACACCCCATGATTTAATGGTAAGTTGTGATGTGAGTTTGGGAGGTCCAATTGAGGCTCCCACCTTGGGTGATTTTTGTCGCTTGGAAAAGGGGAATGCCTGCGGGGATTTCGGTATGCCGAAATCCCAACAGATTAAGCCAAGATCCCTAGTTTCGGTAGATTGAAATCTTCCGATCAACCGAAACAGGGGGTTTTGGTATACTAAAGAAGTTCGGTATACTGAATCTGGAGATTTCGGTATACCAAATCAAAAATTTGGTCTACCGATTTTGCCCTAACCTTGAGATATGTAAATGTGACTATGAGACGGAAATAAATGGTTTTAGAAGTATGTGAAGAATGTGTGAATGGTGTTTTCCCCATGTAAATGACATGGAGGAATATGGAACCCAAATAAGTAGATTTGGGTATGTTTTGGGTTTTAGACCCTATAAATGAATAAAATGGTTAATTGTGAGTGGTTCTGGGCATAAGACCCAATTTATGATTTTTAAAGTATGATTTTAAATGATTTGAGTTGGGACCCCTCAAGAGGGTCAAGTATTGCATGGAAAACAAATTCCTACAATGAAAAAGAATGAAATGAAAATGGTTTTGTAGAGAAAAACTTATAGAGTTTTGAAAATGAAATACTAATAATGTGTCAAAGAACCACAAGGGTTGGTGTCGACAACGTGGTAGGAGTATGAGACTCCAATGAAACCTGTTGCCAAACATGACTGTGGTTGCCTAGCTTGAGACAGTGTAGGCTGAGCCTGGGTCGTAGTACCTAGTTGTTCAGGTCACTGAGCTCGTGACGGTGTAGGCTCAGCCTAGGTTGTTGAACCTAGTTGTTTAGGTCACCGACGGTGTAGGCTGGGCCTAGGTCGTTGTACCTAGTCGTTCGGGTTACCGATGGGGCGTCAGACAAAGTCGTATCCCCATGCATATATGAAAAAGATTGAGGCTAGTTGGCCAGGGCGGTGGCATCCCGCACAAGGAATTTCACCACGGTAGTGCAGGGAGGTAGGGAAAAGGATGTCCTTGCCTACTGCTTGTGTGCCTGCCCCTGATCAAGGTAACATCAGTAAAGAAAATTGAAAATGTAAAATGAAAAGAAATGTGGTTTGGCTAGGATCGGACTTATGAATGGTCCTAGAATCCTAGAAAGGAATAAGAATTATGATTTTAACCAGTTACCAACCAATGTTTGAGGTTTTGTTTTGAGCCTAGAGAGGCATCGTGTTTTAGGCTGGATCTGGTCAGAAATATGAGTTTTTGAAAGTGATTTTGGTTTTGGGAAGAAATCCCAACTATTGAAATGGACATGTTTTGGAAAATGATTTCCAAATGCTTTCAAAAGAAAATGTAAAATATATGTTCCTAAAAGAGAACATGATTTGGAATAAATTTCTAAACGTTTGAAAAGAAAAGAAAGATGGGTTTTGAAAAGAGTTGGATTTGGGATTTAATTCCCAAGTGATTTCAGACAAAAGAAAAGGAAAAATTGATTTTTGGAAGAAAACCAAGCTTTGAAAATTAAAAAGCTGAGTTTTATAGTTTTCTAGAGATTTTGTGGTTTTGTGTGTTTGAGGCTCATACTGGGTGACTTAGATGTCACTCACGCGTGCTTGTTTTCTTCCAGGTGCAGTTTAGGTGCAGTTGAGTTCTAGTGTTGGAGTTGGAACTTGTAGCCGCACATTGTTTCCTAGAGGTGTGACGTAGTTACAGTTATTTAATTTTACTGTAATTGGTGTAATTTTGCTTATTATGCTATGATTTTGGTAACATGCCCGAGATCGGGGCATTACACCGTTTATCTCCCTCTAGAGGTGTAGGTCCCTATAGGAGTTTGGACATTTCACCTAATCATAGTCGAATTGTGGCTCCCTCGCTCACTAGAGTGTCTAAGTAGTATCAACCGAAGAGGTATAGACCCTTCTCAGATAGGCTGGCTATTCCAATTTTCGTCATCGAGATATCATGCTGGTGCATTTATGCACAGATGCATGCAGTTATTGATATGCTTAAGTTGCTGATGTGCACAAAAGCAAAAAGAGCAAATGTAGTGGATTAAATGCACATGGATTGTCTTTTTATTTTAGAAATATGTAAGCATGATGGAGTGGTGGATGATGCATGATGTGCAAAAGGATACTTTGCAAGGCGAGGATACACTCCTTCTGCTCATTGGTAGTATTTCTTTAGATAACACATGTTGATTGGCTCGGATAGCTCGATGTTGTCCATGTATTTGAGGATTGCTGCACCTCCCGAATAGACTTGCTTGATGATAAAGGGACCATTCCAGTTAGGTCGAAATTTGCCTTGACCGTCAGGGAGATGCATGGCCCGCAAAACTAGATCACCTGGTGCAAAGCTCCTAGGTCGGACTCTTTTCTGATATGATCTTGCCGTTCTTCCTTGGTAGCAGCAGGCATTGTGCATGGCTTGTAGTCTGCGCTCATCAATCAGATTCAACAGGATGCATCTGTCATCAACCCATTCTGCTTCTTCTAGTTCAGCCTCTCTCAAGATTCTAATTGATGGGACCTCTAGTTCAATTGGTAGGACCGCTTCCATACCGTACAACAATGAGTAAGGTGTCGCTCCTATCAATGTCTAGACCAAAGTTCTATAAGCCCATAGCACATAGGGAAGCTTTTCATGCCAATCTTTGTGTGTGTCAGTGCTCTTCTTTAGGATCTTGATCAGGTTCTTGTTTGCTGACTCCACGGCAGCATTCATCTGTGGGCGATACCGGGAGGATCTGTGATGTATGATCTTGAGGCTCTGTAGATAATCCTCCAACCTCTGAGCAATGGAATTCCTGTTGTTGTCTAAGATAATGAAGTGTGGCACCCCGTATCGGGCTACGATGTTGTTCTTGATGAACTTTTTTGTGGCTACAGCTATGACAGTCTTGTAAGAGACTACTTCCACCCATTTGGTAAAGTAAACTATGGCCACCAGGATGTAACTATGGCCATGGGATGATGTCGAATGGATGGCTCCGATAACGTCTATTCCCCAAGTAGAGAAAGGCCACGATAAAGACATGCTGTGTAGCTACTAAGGGAGAGCATGTATGAAGTTCCTGTGAATCTGGCAGTTGTAGCACTTGCGCACAAATCAACAACAATTTGCTTCCACAGTTGACCAAAAGTAACCCTATAATATGATTTTCTTGGCTAACAGTATTCCATTCATGTGAGGGCCACATGTCCCAGTGTGGATTTGAAGAATCAAAGTATCAGCCTCCCTATTGTTGACACACCGCAAAAGCATTTGGTTATATGATCTTTTGTACAAATGCCCTCCACCCAACGCGTATCTTGATGCTAGATGCACCATGGTCTTCTTATCTGTTGTTAAGGTGCCAATTGGGAGATTGCCTGATTCTAGGAAGATTTTAATGTCATGATACCATGGAAGCTCTACTAACAGGTCCATTTCCTCTATGCTCATGCAATGAACGGACTGCTCTACTCAAGTGACTGATACATTGATTGTGTGCTCTTCAGGTATTGAAAGCTAGGAGGCAAGGGTTGCTAGCGCATCTGTGTAGGAATTTTTAGCTCTACTCATGAAGGAAAAGTGCATTTCTTCAAACACCTTGACGAGCTATAGGAGATATTGGTGATATGGCATAAACTTTGGTTCTTTAGTTTTCTAGTCACTGTTGATCTGGGATATGACTAACATGGCATCCCTATGTACTTGTAGCTTTTGTGCACCATGTTCTAATGTGATCTACAGTCCCGTGATGCATGCCTCGTACTCGGCTTCAGTGTTGGTGCACTCGAAAGTGAGCTTTTTGGAAAAGAGGGTCATCTGTCCTTGTGGTGTCGACAATACTGCACTGATTCCTCTATCCCTCTTGTTAACGGCTCCATCAATGTATAGATGCCACCTAGACATGTCTTCTGGCTCCTTAAGAATCTGAATCTCCCATAATGAATAGGATGTCTTCATCTAGGACTAGGTGGTAAGTCGACTAGGTGGTCTGCTACGCTCATTCATTGATTTCTATGTGACAAATGTAATGTCGTACTGGGATAGCAGTACCTACCATTTCACGCATCATCCCACTAATGCTGGCTTTTGGAGCAAGTACTTCATGGGGTCATGTCGGCATAAGAGAAGGACCGGATATGCCATCATATAGTGTTTGAGGCGTTGGACGGCCCAGACATGGGATAGGCATATCTTCTCAATGGGACTGTACTTGGCTTCTCAATCATTGAATTTCTTGCTCGGGTAGTAGATGGCTCTCTCCCTACGTCCTGACTCATCGTGTTGCCCAATGATCGTGCCCATGGAGTGCTGAGTGGTGGAGAGATATAGCAACAGAGGTCATCTTGGTGTGGGTGGAACTAGGACGGGATGTTTATTGAGAAGCTGATTTATTTTGTCGAAGGCGGATTGACATTCCTCATTCCAATGGACCTACACGTTCTTTTTTAATAGTTTAAAGATAGGCTCACAGATGGGGTAAGCTGCGCGATGAATTGACTGATATACTGTAATCAGCCCAATAAACTCCAAACCTCCTTCTCAGATGTAGCGGGAGGCATGTCAATGATGGCTCTTACTTTACTAGGGTCAACCTTGATTCCACTTTAACTGATGATGTATCCCTGAAGCTTGCCAGAAGGCACCCCGAATATATATTTGTTGGGGTTAAGACAAGGTTTGTGCTTTCTATGGTGGTCAAGCAGTTTTCTCAAACAGACAAGGTGTTCCTAAAGCTCTTTGGACTTGGCAATCATATCGTCTACATAGACCCCTATTTCCAGATGCATGAGGTCATGGAAAAATGTAGTCATTGCTCTTTGATAAGTAACACTAGCATTCTTGAGCGCAAATGGCATCACACGATAACAGAAAACTCCCCAGCGGGTGATGAAAGATGTCTTCTCCATATCCTCCTTAGACATTCTGATATGGTTGTACCCCAAATGTGACCATGTCGGTGGAACCCTTCACGGCTCTCCTCTACCGGGTGCGTGGAAGCACTTGAGGAGTCCCGATACATTCACAGCGAAGATGGTGAATCCGGAGAAGAAGATTAGACTCGAAAACACCAAGGGAAGATAAGAAAGGATAAAGAAAGGAGTCACCACCTAGTCTTTTAATGGAAAGACAAGGAAAACCAAACACACAAGAAAACCAAGAAGCAAACAAGATGTAGAAAACATGCGTGCTTTGTGCCTATTGGATATAATGCACAAATGAATGCGGGCCAGAGAAAGGGTAAGGATTCTGGTTAAGCATGGGGAAGGAGTTAGGTACCCCCATGCGCCCAAGAAACTCGGTCTTTCTAGGTTTCGTACTTGTCACATGGTCTAATGGGTGTGTGCTTGCCTATTTTGAATGCTCATGCTAAAAATGACTAGAAAAAATGCCAAATCAAAGAGAAGAAATGAAATAAAGGGAAAACGTTAATCCAAAGAACAAATGTAGGCATTGCGAATGCCGTTTTATTGTACGCCCTTGGGCAATGAGGAAAATCATGAAAATCGAGAAACTCTCAGAAAGCATCACGTAAATCTGCGGAAACTTGAAGAAACCCAAGAAAATCAAATTGGGAAAATAATCCTCATCGGGACAATGTTGACTTTGGCAAGCCTTTTAATATACGCCCTCAGGTGATGGAAAGCCAAATCAAATCAAAAAATACGAAAATCGGCAGAAATCCAAAAAACAACGAGAAAACCAAGCTTGAAGCGAGCTAGGAATGTGGGCGCAATGCAAGGAAGAAATCACGAGAAAACATGCATGAAAATTAGCAACAAAAGGTGCAAAATGCATGCATGCGTGTGAAAATGAAAATTCCAAGGGCTTATGTGCAAAAAAACCCAAATTCTGAATGAAAACTGAATTTCTGAAGCTAAATCATCAAAAATACATAGAAAAACACATTTCATGTAATTTGAAGAAATCTGGGGTCAAATGTGCAAATCTGTGCATTTCTAGCCAAATTGAAGGTTCCTAGGGGTTAAAAGGCAATTATGCCATCAAAACATGCATTCAGAATAATTTCAAAAAAGTTCAGGGGCTAAAATGCAAATTAACCAAAGGAATATGCATTCAGAGTAATTTCAGAAAAGTTTTGGCGTTAAAATGCAATTTAAACCACATCTGTCCAGATATTTGAATGCTCAGGGTTTACCTTGCAATTTTAACACAGAAATACATGAAACTTAGGGGTTTAAATGCAATTTGAATAGAGAAATATGCATTCAGAATGATTTTAATGAAACTTAGGGGTTTTTGTCTAATCTTTAAGCATGGAAAACATTATTAGGGAAGCTTAGGGGGCACATTGCAATATTTTCAGTTAAAACTTTATTCAAACGATTTAAAGGAAAAATGTGCAGGGACCTAACTGTAAGAGAAAGGACATACTTGTAAGAACAGAAGGACCTAAATGCAACAAATAAAGTTACAGATATTAATTCAAAGAAAACTTATTTTTTTTGTTTTTATTTAAAAGAAAAGAATCGACTACCGCCGGCTATGGAGCTCTGCCATTGATGATCGTCGGGGATGCTCTTCTAGAGCATCCTAAAGCCTGATCTAAGATTAGAGGGCAGAGTGAGCAAGAAGAGAAGGAAGGGAAGAGATCCAATGGTTTGGATCGAAGGCTCGACGGTTAGAGAAGGCTACCAGCCTCCCTTGCCGTCGTGGCACTCCGGTGACGGCGACGGAGAACAAAAGGGCTACTGGAGGGCTACTATGCGCGATCCAGAGGTCTAGGAAGCTTTGGCTTGTTAAGAGGAGCATTTCCCCACTTCTAGAAGAGAGAATGGGACACTTTCCCCATCCTCGAGCCATACTCGCCGTCGACATGATGCTTCTACGGTGAGCTCTACTACGGTGGTTGTCCGAGGCACGTGGCTCAAATCTAAAGACTCTGGAGCACTGGGGGCTTGCCGTGGAACGATCCTGGAGGCTCGGAGAGGCACGACAAGGCTGTATGCATGCGTCCCTTCGCTAGCTTTAGTTGTCTTCCCCGGCGACGGCAAACTGGCATGAATTCGGCGATCTTCTAATGGAGGCCTTGGGAGGTAATGAAGTGGCGCGCAACGAGGTGGATAAGCAGGAGGGAGGCCAGGAGAGGAGGACCAAATCTTCTAGGACCAGGCACAAGACCTAGACCAGCTCCCCCACCAAGGCCACTAGAGAACAACTCCGGCGAGGCCTAGGGCTGATTTTGACCAGAGGAGGCCTCTGGCCCTAGTGGAATTGATCGAGGAAAATAAAGGGAGCCCTAGGAAGCTAAAATTGAAACTAAATGAGGCTAATGGAGGGCGTACCTGGTCTGTGCTCTGCCTTCGTAGCTCACCGGAAGTGGCTGAAAGCTCTGGCTCCTTGCCACCGTGAATCTCCTCTCTCTCGCTCTTCTCTCCCACTCTCTCTTTTCTCTGTTTCCTCCTTTTCTTTTTCTTTTTTCACTACTGCTCCTTTTATAGGCAAAGCTCCGGTGACACCTTGTAACAACCCATAACAGAACCTGACAAAATCTTAACAACAAGCCTCACTCGTAACAAACCAGTGATCCTCCTAACAAACTAACGTCCGTAACCAACTTGTTGCCTCCCACGCATCCCCCATCTTGCCTGCCTGTGCACTGACAGTGATCTATAGCCGTCCGAGCTCGCGATGATGCATCTGGTGGCACTGGTTCGTGGAGGGCTCGAGCTTGGCTACTACTGGTCTTCCACGCATTAAGTAGACTGCATGCGTTGGTGAAGCCATTGGGTGTGGAGTGGGTGCTGTGTGGAGGCTTGGTGGTGTTGTTGGCTAGATGGTGGATGGGAGAGGTGGCTGGACAAGTGGATGAATGGGGCTGCTGCTATTGGGTTTGGTTAAGGACGAGATGAGGTTGAGGTGATGTGTTGGTGGAGTTTAATGGGCTCCATGGGCCTTGATGGGCTTTGGTGGACTTAATGGGCCTTCATGGGCTTTAGTGGCCTTCATGGGCTTTGGTGGATTTTAATGGGCTTTGCGCATGTCCAGTGTGGCTGCATGGTGCGCCTAAGAGGTGTGCTTGCATGGTGTGCAAGATAGGTGTGCCAGAGAGGAGCGCGTGCATGGCCCCGGATCACGGCTTAGACCATTTACTGTTGGGTTTGGCGTTCTCTGGCTTTGGGACTAAACCAGGGTTTGAGTCCATTTGTGGTTAAAAGCCCAACTACCACAACTCTAGCCTGTAGACCTGCAAAATTGGGGTGTCTATAGATGCCCCTCCCCGAGCAAGGTCAGAGGATGAGTGGGACAGAAACCGATGCTTAGGGTTGACAAACACACCCCACATGAAGCCGCAGAAAAGAGTTAGTTACCGACAACCAACTACCAGTTGGTGGATGCACCAGAATTCCTGTCGCCATATCCGAAGCCAATGACAAGTTGACGACCAACCAGCTCCTAGAAGACATGACCGGTTATCACACTTGTCGGAAAAGCACTGGACAAGACTCACGGTGCTTGCCGACCGAAAATTGACTGGTAACGGAAGTCATCCGGGTAGTTCGGGATACCAGCCCAAAGGAAGGAGGAGGCCAGTTTTCTTTGATTCCATCAATTCGAAGTGGTACTCAAAACAAAGGGGGCACCATTGATACCAAACTCTTTGAGTAAGGACCGAATCGGGAAAGGTAGGTTTCAATCCTACTGACCAAAAAGGGAAAAATTGGTAAGTTTCGGACTTACAGACCAAAAGGAAGAATGGTAAGTTTTGGGCTTTCCGACTAAGGGGAAAATGGTAAGTTTTGGACTTACCGGCCAAAAGGGGAGAATGTAAGTATCGGACTTACCGACTAGAGGGAAAATGGTAAGTTTCGGACTTACTGATCAAAAGGAGAAATGGTAAGTTTCAGACCTACCGGCCAAAAGGGAGAATAGTGAGTTTCGGACTTATCGACCAGAAGGGAGAATGGTAAGTTTCGGACATACCGACCAAAGGGAGAATGGTAAGTTTCGGACTTATCGACTAGAGGGAGAATGGTAAGTTTCAGACTTACCGACCAAGATGGAGAATAGTAAGTTTCAGACTTACCGACCAAGATGGAGAATAGTAAGTTTCGAACTTACCGACCAGGAGGGAGAATGGTAAGTTTCGGACATACCGACCAAGGGAAAAATGGTAAGTTTCGGACTTACCGACCAAAGGCAGAACGATAAGTTTCGGACTTACCGACTAGGAGGGAGAATGGTAAGTTTTGGACTTACCAACCAGAGGGAGAATGGTAAGTTTTGGACTTACCGACCAAGAGGGAGAATGTTAAGTTTTGAACTTACCGACCAGGAGGGAGAATGGTAAGTTTCGGACGTACCGGCCAAGTGGGAAAATGGTAAGTTTTGGACTTACCGACGAAAAGGGAGAATGGTAAGTTTCGGACTTGCCGATCAAGGGTAAAATCCTAAGTTTCAGACTTACCGACCAAAAGAGAGAATAGCAAGTTTCAAACTTACCAGCCAAGAGGGAGAATGGTAAGTTTCTGACTTACCAGCCAAAAGGGAGAATGGTAAGTTTTGGACTTACCAGCCAAAAGGGGAAGTGGTAAGTTTCGGACTTACCGGCCAAAAGAGAGATTGGTAAGTTTCGGACTTACCAGCCAAAAGGAGAAGTGGTAAGTTTCAGGCTTATTGGCCAAAAGAGGAGAATGGTAAGTTTTGGACTTACCGGCCAAAATGGAGAATGGTAAGTTTCGGACTTACCGACTAAAAGGAGAAATGGTAACTTTTGGACTTACTGGTCAAAAGGGAGAATGGTAAGTTTCAGACTTACCGACGAGGAGGGAAAATGATAAGTTTCGGACTTACCAGCCAAAAAGGAGAATGGTAAGTTTCAGACTTACCGACCAGAGGGAAAATGGTAAGTTTCGGACTTACCGACCAAGAGGGAGAATGGTAAGTTTCGGACTTACCGACCAGAGGGATAATGTCTTTGAACTCCGTCCTTTCAGACGCAAATCAGGGAGACAGGGATGTAGGGGTCCTAACCAACTGTTTAGCCAAAAGGATTTGCCAAGGGGATTTTATTTAAGTATCAGTGCACCCTGGATCATCGCCGTTGTGGGGATGTCAGTTGAAATAGCGTATTGTCCTAACCAACTGTTTAGCCATTACGTGATGAAGGTCACTTCTCTATAAGAAAGTGCACCGACCATCATTTGGACGATAATTTGCACCAAGCATTCTCAAAACAGTCCTTTCACAGAGCAGCTTACATGCCCCTGGTCGAAGGCTTTGCCTCAGTTACACTGTATCTTGTGCTTTGTCAGTGCCTTTTGACCAAAGAACAGCTGGCGTGCCCTTGGTCAAAGACTCTGGTTCACTTACACTATAGCTGGTGTTTTGTATGTGACCTTTGACCAAAGAGCAGCTGACATGCCCCTGGTATTGGACTGGCTGGGCATCAATTGAGGGTATGGGGTCTTGGAAGCCAGGCTGTAACTATAGATGTTCTGTGAGCCACTAGAGTACTTGAAACCATCACTTGTCGAAGCAAGTGATCCATTCATCAAGTGACTGGAAGTATGTGCACCCAACTGCTTTCCCATATTGTACTTGGAAGATAGAAGGAATCGTGGCAACTTGATATAGGCCTTTGATCAAGGTTGTAACTTGCCTCTGGCTGGTATGTTTAGGATGTATTCTGCTCAACCGTGGCGTTCTGATAGCTCTGTATTTGGCCACGCTATTATAGGATATTCTCCCGATTGTATTTGCTAAATTCTGGATTGTTGCATAGAGTCCAAGCTATGTTGTTGTCTTCGCTAGTCGTTTTCCATGTAGGCTCTGATCAGAGAACAACTGTCTTGCCCATGATGAGCCAAGCAATGGCGTGTGTGAGCCTAGCTAGAAAGCAACTGACACGCCCCTAGCATAAAAGGTCTACGATGCTCAGAAGTCAGATCAAGAGACACCAAGGCAAAAAAGGATGCCTCTGGCATTGAGCCAAGCTACCCTGGGATGTGTTGGGCACCACTTGAGGATGTAAAAACTTGAGGATTTGACTATGATTGTAGGCGCACTTTGAATCACTGATGTGGCTACGGCTGATTTCTGATGAGGTCAAAGACACATTTGTTCACTGACTAGAGGCATGTATATTCATCCACTGTCCTGAGCTATACTCCAATGGCAAGAAGTAATGTGATACACCATAGTCTATCTTAGGCTGGCTCTTCTTTACTCCGTTACTTATTATGTCATTATGCTCTAGCTGCAAACATGTATTTGGCTGTGTTGTCCTCAGGCATTCCACAAACAGTGTCTACCACAATTGAACTGTTGCAGAGGAATTGCAGTTACACTGTCGATTCTGTAGGTCCGTGTAGCTCATACACTAACTAGTGTCCTCACTGTATATGCTCTTTGGCTTCTAAGGAGCTAAAATATCTAGGCTAAAAGAACCTGGCAAAAATCCTATTGAACAAGTCTATATGCAAACAAAAGGATTGATCCAGATAAAGCTATGATGATTATTATTATTGTGGACTCTACTATTGTGAGCAATTTAGTTATTTAAGAATGTAGACACCCCAATTTTGAAGATTTGCAAGATGGAAGTGTGGTAGATGGGCTTTCAACCACAAATAAATCCATTAAACCCATTTAATTCATTCAAAGCCCACTAAGCCCATGAAGGCCCATTTAATTCCATTAAGCCCAAGCAATTCACCAAGGCCCACCAAAGCCCATTTAAGCCCACTTTCTCAAACATTCTTGGGTTTGTTAGTGAATTAGTTGGAAGGTTGTCAGTTTGTTATGAGGTGGTTAAGCTGTTTAGGTTGTTAAGAAGTTGTTAAGGTGGTTATAGTTTGGTTTGAGTGGGTTGTTAAGGTGGTGCGTTGTTATGGGTTTGTTCGAAGCTAGTGGTCTTCCTGGGCTATAAATAGAGGACTGGTGGACTGAGAGAGGAGAGGAAGGTCTGAGAGACAGCTCTAGGAAGAGTGAGGAGCTTGTAGAGGTGAGAAACAAGGAATTCAGGCCACCTCCGGCAAGCTACAAAGGAGAAATCACACTGCCAGACCAGGTACGCCCTCCTCCAGCCATTTTTAGTTTCATTTTAGTTTCCTAGGATTTCCTGTGTTCCCCGGAGTTGATTCCAGCAAGTCCAGCAGCCTCCTCTGGTCGGAATCAACCCCTAGGCCTCGCAGGAGTCGTTTTCGGACGACCTAGGTGGGGGTGCTGGGCCAGGGCACGGTCCTAGATCCAGAGTGCTAGCTCTTCTTCCCCTGGTCTTCCTCTTGCTTCTCCGACCCCTAGCGCACCGCTCCACAGCATCCTAAAGCCTCCACCAGAAGATTGCCGTCGACGCTGTTCTGTCACGGGTGCTGGAGAAGAAGACTGCAACCAGTGAACGTGCATGCGCCTCCAGCTCCTCTGCATCTCTCTGAGCCTCCAAAAATGCTCTACGGAATGCCCATAACGTACCAAAGTCATCAGAGACTAGTCTCGAGCTCTGGATCCTGCCAGCAACCGCGCTCAATTGAGGAGACGATGGCGTCGACAGACGAACCCCCACATTGCACGATCAGCCTCCATTTTGCCTCCCAACAGAGAGAAGATGCTTTTCAATGCCCCTCCTATCCTGGACCCTTGGATCGCCGCACCGCAGCCTCTAGAGCTCTCTTCTTCCCCAACACCGTCGCTGGAGTGCCTCAATAGCAAGGGAGGTGGGAGGCCCACTCCCGTCGTTGGATTCCCGATCTAATCCGTTGGATTTTCTACCTTCCTTCCCTTCTTGCTTCCTATAGGGTCTGATCTTAAATCAGACCATGGGAGAGCCTCCAGTAGCCTCTCCGACGGTCAACGATGGGGAAGCTTCGTTGTCGGTGGCCGTTGCTGTCATTTTCTTTTTTTGAAAAATAAAAAACAATTTTCTTTTAATAAAATTCTATAACTTTCTGTTTGTTACATTTATGTCCTTTTCTTTATTACATTGAAGTCCTTTTCTTACATTTAGGTCCTTGATCATTTTTCTTAATTCATTTGAATAAAGTTTTAATTGAAAATATTGCATTATGCCCCTTGAGTATTCAAAATAATGTTTTCCATGTTTAAAAGTTTAACAAAAACACTCAGAATTTCTTTCCATGCATTTTAATCTAATATTTTTGCATAAAGGACCCTGAAATTTTTTGAGACCTTTCTGAATGCATATTTCTCTGGTTAAATTGAATTTTAGCCCCTGCACTTTACATATTTCACACTGAATGCATGTTTTCTAAGATAAATTTACTAAATTGCCCCTGAAACGTTCCTGAATCCCTTTTCTTGTATATTTTACACTGAATTTCCACTGAATTGCATTAAATGCATGCTTTAGTGGTAGAATTGCATTGTAACCCATAGGAAACTTCAATTTGACCAGAAATGCACATATTTGCACATTTGACCCCAGATTTCTTCATAATTGCATAGAATGAGTTTTCCTATGTATTCTTGGTGATTTGACTTCAGAATTTCAATTCTTATTCAGGATTTGGGTTTTTTACGAAAAGGTCCCTGAAATTCTCATTATTACGCTTATACATGCATTTTGCACATTTTGTCGCATTTTTTCGCACAGGTTTTCTTGCATTTTCTTCCTTACATTGCACATGCATTTCTGACTCGTTGCGAGCTTGGTTTTCTCGTTGTTTCTCAGATTCTTTCCGATTTTCGTGTCATTTGACTTGATTTGGTTTTCCATCGCTCGAGTGCATACATTAAAAGGCTTAGCAAAGCCGACATTGTCCCAAAAGAGGATTATTTTCCCACTTTGATTTTCTCGGATTTATCCAAATTTCCGCTGATTTGCGAGACGCTTTCCGAGAATTTCTCGATTTTCACGATTTTCCTCATCGCCGAAGGGCATACAATAAATTGACATTCACAATGCCTACATTTGTCCCTTAAATTAATTTTTCCCTTTATTTCATTTCTTCTTTTTGATTTGGCATGTTTTCTAGTCATCTTTGGCATGAGCATTCAGAATAGGCACGCACACATTTAGTAGACCATTCACAAGTAGGAAACCTAGAAAGACCGAGTTCTCTCGGGTACATGGGGGTGCGTAACCCTTTCCCCATGCGTAACCAGAATCCTTACCCTTTCTCTAGCCTGCATTCATTTGTGTATTATATCCATTAGACATAGTGCACACATGTTTTCTTGTGTGTTTGGTTTTCCTCGCCTTTCCATTAAAAGACTAGGTGGCGACTCCTTTCCTTATCCTTTCTTATCTTTCTTTGGTGTTTCCGAGTCTAGTCTTCTTCTCTAGATTCACCATCTTCGCCGTCACCGTATCAAGACTCCTCGAGTGCTTCCACGCATCGGATAGAGGAGAGCTGTGCAAGGTTCTACCGGCATGGTCACAGGAACTGGTGACTCCGCTGGGGATAATCAGATTCTAGCTTTCATTCTGGTTTCCTTACTTGCCTTTGTTCCATTTACATTGTGCTTGTTTGCTTGTTCTGTTTGCTTGTACATATTTAGCTGAACATGCCTTTTTTGGCTTCTTTACACTGTTGCTATGCCACCGCACATGCACATGACTTAATTCATGCTTTGTTTGTCGATACTTGCTTTTATTCACATACTTTTGAGCACTACACTAGCACATGACATGTTCATGCCTTTTGCATGTTGTTTGATTTTTTGGATGCCATGATTTTGTGTTTTTCCTTTTATTTGAATTTACCATGATTAGGACAGTAGAGACGTGTTTGCCTCCCTATCTGGTTAAAATAAAACACACAAACTTAGATGAACAAATAATAAGGCATAACTAATGACAAATGCTCACAATTCCCCGTGGTTTAATAAAACGAAAGTAAAAGACACAAAAGCATATTGCATGAATCATCATTTTAGAAAGCATGCATCTTCTCCTCTGAGTCCACCCACAGCCTGCAAAGGACAATTCTAGTAGCCCATTAGCGTAGGGCGTGTTGCTAGCTTGTCCCCCCTTGTCCAGGGTCGTGTCGGTGCTAGTAGAGGGTACAACGCCATGCTACTACAAGAGACGAGGCCACCAACGCACCACCCGTTCATTACCTGCACTTCGGCCAGGATTTAAAATGGGGACCTACTTTTCTGACCAGAGTCAAAATCCAAACCCATGAGCACGTCCCATGTGGTCAACCCCATATGGGACTTGCATAGTGAGAGAGCATGTTAGTAGCATTCATGTGCATGTGTTCCATTTATGCCACCTTAATAACTCGCATTTGTCTTTGCGTCGTTGTCCAGGTTCTGATACCTATTTCTCTGGCCTGTTTACCAGGTACTTTGTTGCGAGGTCCTCAGCTAGGAGCTCGGGAGTCTCCGTCGTGGGCGACCTCCCGTGGTTGTTTTCTCCTACCTTTTTTGAGCTATTGGTCACTTTTGATAGTAGTTCGTCTTAGAGCTTAGGCATTTGTCTTTTTGTACAACTCCTTTTATTTTGCTTGTGGTAGCCATGGCCCCGTAGACCCATAAGCCTCTGGTTATTGTTCTGAAGGGGGTCCCACACTCATGTCCTTCTCTCACTTTGACTACTTCTTCTCCCATCTATACGTCCCGATTTGGGAATCATGGAGGATCCTTATTTCCTCTTCCGCGACAATAGCAAACACAAGTCGGTCTAGGGCCTGTCACTGATTCGACTGTAGTGACCACCATGCAAGTCCCAAAATTCTGCTAGCTGCACCCTATTTTTCGGGTCCTCTTGTTTGAGGAGTTCAATGAGTTGCAGATTCATCTATTTTAGGGGCCATTCCTGTTTCGCTTGAGCCTTTTGACCTATCTTTTGGTGGGTCTTTGGTCACACAGGCTCAGTACTTGAGGGCTTTGGCCCAAGGGTTCGAGCACATGACCCTTTATCTTGATCTTGCTGAAAGTCCTCCATTTTCGACCTCTGAGGTTCTAGTGCAAACCACTACAGCATTGCAGGCTCACCCCACTACTTTATCGCCCATACCATCGTCCCAGCATCACACTATTTCGGCAATGGGGGCGTTATCTCTGCCTCCTGCACCACAATTGCATTGGACACAACATGCATCACAGTCGCCTAGGTGTCAACCCATTAGTTGTGCGAGAGTACGACATTTCTCAAGTTCGTTACCTGGGGTTGTACCAGTGCCGCAACTGTTGCTCTCATGCACAACACCACACACAACACAGCATATTCAGAACTCACCTCAGCATCAGGGTCAGGTTTCAACACGTAGGTCGTCACCGCACACTAGGCGCACTCCTCCCACTGTCGAACCAGTGCATCTCGTCGCATCGGCTCAATAAGGATAGCAACCTAAGAAGAAACGAGGCCGTCGCGTGACTACACTCCACTAGGCGAGTCGCTGAGCGCTGTTTTTCCTCAGGTTGTGTCGCTTCTAGGACTCTTGGATCCACATCCCCCACCAACTCCGCTCCCTCCATGGTACGATGCGAACACATACTACAATTATCATCGAGCCTCGGGCCATTCGACTGATAAATGCTACAAACTACGGGACGTCATAAAGACTTTAATCGATCGTGGGACTATTGTTGTTAACACACGAGGCATAGCACCAGCATACATATCTTTATCCTCACCAGCATCTAGTTCAGTACGCATTGCACATCCACATATCACCGTTGAACCGACATGTCATGATATGTCAGTTCAGCAAGGGTAGCAACAACGGCAAGGGCGGCCTCGCCATAATGAAAGAGACTTCACCGCACTCGGGGATTCGCTGAGTGACATCTTTCCTAAAGTTGCGCCATTCCTATGGCTACTGGAGATTCGCCTGCCACCAGACCCGCTTCCTAGGTTGTATAAGGCCAACTTGTTTTGCCAATACCATCACGTATGTGGGCATTCGACAAATAAGTGTCACACTCTCCGGAATGCTGTCCAGAATTTGATTGACAATGGGAGCATTGTCCTCAACACATAAGAGGCAGCACACACACACACGTGCACACCCTAGAATAGTCGACCGTACCGTGTTAAAGCCTGCAAGCTCCGAGGATATTGGAACATCAGGGGTTTTCCTCTTTCTCCCAGTTTTTCCAAGGAATCCATCGGGCCTCTTTAGCCTAGTTCGTTCTTTTGTCTTTTCTGCAATGTTCACATATGTCGCTCTTGTTTTAGTTCTTTTCTTGCCTAGTTTGTCCTCTTGTCTCTTCTCGGATTGTTCTGGTGGCACTCATATGTGCCACTCTTGTTTTTGTTCCTCTGCGAGGGGTCCAACCTAAAGTTAGCCAGCTTGCCATGCATTGATCTAACCTAGCACATGAAAATACCCTGGATCAAGTGGCAGACAGCCGTCACAGATGTCAGCTCCAACAGAGATACAATCCTAATGTCACCATCAGATTCAACATTCACATGGACAGTCTCAGCTCCAATAATGGTTTGATGGCCTCAGTTACGCCTGCCTTGATTCCGGCTTCCAGTGGCACTACTAAGAGTTACTTTGAACCCCAATGGCATCGGCAAAACAGCAACAAGAAGGACTAGAGTTGTATCCTTTCTTTTTTTTCTCTATTGTTTTCTTTTTTTGGCATCATCATATACCAAAACACAAAGAAAAGAAATAGAAAAGCACGAAAGTTGTAAAAAAAAAGAGAAAAAAAACAACCTCAAGAACAACCAAAAAGGTAGTTTGCTTGTCAATAACATTCTACCCAATGATGAAAAATTGGAAAAGCTCGTCAATGTCAGAATGGATTATCCCTCCTCAGTTGTCACTACTTAGATGACCAAGTTAGCAAGCGAGCCACCAAACATCAAAGCTAGATGAAATGTCCATGCTCCGCATGGATCCTGCACCTCCAAGAGGGAGATAAAATGTTAGGTGTGACTGAGAGTGTGTGCCAAAAAAGAAAACATATATTCGCAAGGGCATAAAAGAATAGATAGGACAGAAGGCGAAGACAAAACTCAACCCAATAGTGAGAGGCGTGCGTTGTAGCTCTACCCTACCTTGGAGAGGAGTTGGAGTATGTGCTCAGTAAAATCATACCTTTGAGGGACTAACCCACCCTCTTGCAATAAAGGCCTCCTGAATAGATTGGGCGCTTATTACCTCCAAGACAAGGTTAGAGTGAAACCGCACGTTTGTGAGGCAGTAAAAGAAAGGACAGTGATGTTGAAAAAAAGCAGGTGTAGGACCTCAAAGAGTTTGGCATAGAGACAAGTCCATCACAATACCTTATAGTGAGTTTGAATGCCACCACTACCCAACAAGAGCCACCTAACGACTAGCAAGTCTCTATAGTGGCAACTAAGTCGAAGGTGTCATCCTCCTCTAATAGGCATACAACTTTCCAACCTAACTAAGGGCAAACAAACAACTGAACTAAACAAGCAAACAATCCAAGTAATGAACTCATAACAAGCACTTAGTCAACAAGACATGCATTTCTTGATCAAACAAAAAGGTCATTCTTAAATAACTAGATTGCTCACAACAATAGAGTCAACCACGATAGTCATAATCATCACAGTTTGGCTTCGATGACTTCTTTTTGTTTGCATATGGACTTGTTCAACAAGAGTTCTTGCCAAGTACATTCAGCCAGGGGCATTTCAGCTACTCAGTGGTTAAAGAGCATAAGCAGCAAAAACACCGGCTATAGTGTAATTGAATAAGAGCCTTCGACTAGGGGCATGTCAGCTGCTCTTTCGTCGAAAGTCACATATCATGCGCCTGACAGAACATCAACTTTCTATGTAACTGAACTAGAGCCTTTGACCAGGGGCATGTAAGCTGCTTTGTGGAAAGGACGGCTGTTTTGAGAACGCTTGGTGTGAATTATTATCCAAACGATGGTCAGGTGCACATTCTCATAGAGAAGTGACATTCATAGTGGCTCCTACAAAACGACAACTACAGTAGGACATTGTAGCGAGTCAAGCATTAGATCTAGGGCATCGTTGGCATGTCAGAAACAATCTGAATTCGCGATGGCATTGAGCATAGACAACAAATCCTCAGCTGCTTCGACTGATATTACCCACAGCGACGTCGATCCAGGGTGCACTGGTACTTGAATAAGATCCCCATGGCAAACTTCTATTGGCTAAACCAGTTATCTGGACTCCCCAGCATTCCTCTGTTCCCTTTTATCGACAACATCCTTAGCCTTTTGATACTAGGGGCAAGTTAGCTGACTTTTGGTATCGTTCCCTTGATGTCGTTTTTATGTCTTTTGCCTCTTGGTATCTTTCCCTCTGGAACGTAACCGACTGCCTCTCGGATGGCGTGTCTGCACGTCGGATTTCCGAACCATCACTGCCTGCTTCGCAGATGATGTATTTGGTTGTCCTCACTCTGGGCCGTCACTGACTGCCTCTCGGTTGGCGTGTTTGCTTTCGGATTTTCGAGCCATCACCGCATGCTTCTCGGTTGTCCTCCCTTTGGATCGTCATCGATTGCTTCTCTGTTGGCGTGTCCACTTTTCTAGTTTCCAAACCATCACCGCTTGCTCCTCAGATGATGTGTTCAGTTGTCCTCTCCTTGGATCGTCATCAATAGCCTCTCGATTTGCGTGTCCACTCTTCAGATTTCCAGAACCATCACCGCTTGCTTCTTGGATGATATGTTTTGTCGTCCTCCCTCTGGACCATCATCGACTGCCTCTCGGTTGGCGTGTTCGCTTTTTTGGTTTTCGAACCATCACCGCCTGCTTCTCGGATGATGTGTTCGATTGTCCTCTCCCTAGACCGTCATCGACAGCCACTCGGTTGGCGTGTCTACTCTTCGGATTTCTTAACCATGACCGCCTACTTCTCGGATGATGTGTTTGGTTGTCCTCCCTCTGGACTGTCACTAACCACCTTTCGGTTGGCTTGTCTGCTCTTCGGATTTCCGAACGATCACCGCCTGCTTCTCAGATGATGTGTTTGGTTGTCCTCCCTGTAGACTGTCACCGACAGCCTCTTGGTTGGCATGTCCGCTTCTCGGATTTTCGAACCATCACAGCCTGCTTCTCGGATGATGTGTTTGGTTGTCATCCATCTGGACCATCACCGATAGCCTCTCGGTTGGCGTGTCCACTCTTCGAACTTCCGAACCATCTCCGCTTGCTTCTCGGATGATGTGTTTGGTTGTCCTCCCTCTGAACCGTCATCGACAGCCTCTCGGTTGGCGTGTTCTCTCTTCGGATTTCCGAACCATCATCGCCTGCTTCTCGGATGATGTGTTTGCTTATCCTCCCTCTAGACCATCATCGATAGCCGCTCGATTGGCGTGTCCGCTTCTCGGATTTTTGAACCATCACAGCTTGCTTCTTAGATGACGTGTTTAGTTGTCCTCCCTCTAGACCGTCACTGACTGCTTCTCGGTTGACGTGTCCGCTTTTCAAATTTCTGAACCATCATCGCCTGCTTCTCGGATGATGTGTTTGGTTGTCCTCTCTCTAGGCCATCACCGACCGCCTCTTGGTTGGCATGCCCGCTCTTTGGATTTCCAAACCATCACCACCTGCTTCTCGGATGATGTGTTTGGTTGTCCTCCTTCTAGGCCGTCACCGACAACCTCTCAGTTGGCATGTCTGCTTTTTTTTTTATCCTTCAACCATCACCGCTTGCTTCTCGGATGATGTGTTCGGCCATCCTCCCCTGGACCGTCACCGACTACCTCTCGGTTGGCTTGTCCGCTTTTCGGATTTCCGAACCATCACCGCCTACTTCTCTGATGATGCGTTTGGTTGTCCGCCCTCTAGACTGTCACTGATAGCCTCTCGGTTGGCGTGTTCGTTTTTTTTGGATCTCTGAACCATCACCGCTTACTTCTCGGATGATGTGTTCAGTTGTCCTCCCTCTAGACCGTCACTGACTGCCTCTCAATTGGCGTGTCCACTTTTCGGATTTTCAAACCAGCACAGCCTGCTTCTCGAATGATGTGTTCATTTGTCCTTTTTTCGAACCAGCTCTGCCTGCATCTCGATTGGCTGATTCGTATTTCTGCTTCCTCTTCTTTTACTAGGTGTTTTCATTGGATCTTGTGTCAGGTCATTCTTGGGCTGGTATCCTGAACTACTCGGGCAATCCTTGTGATGCCTGATGGATTCCCCACTCTCCTTTTTCCTTCCTTCCTCTTGGGCTGGTAGCTCCGTGACAGTCATTTCTCTATCGGCAAGCATTGTGAGTCTTGTTTGGCGTTTTCTTCTTTTTTTTTCTCGACAAGTGTGATAACCAGTCATGTCTTTTGAGGCTGATTGGTCGTCTACTTGTTGGCATTTGTTATTAGTTTTGGTTTCCATGATGTTGGCTTCAATTATGGCGTTTAGGGAGACTGGACAGGACTTCTGGTGCATCCACCGACAGGTGGTTGGTTGCCGTTAACTAACTCTTTCTTGCAACTTCAGGTGGGGTGTCTTTGTCAACCCTAAGCATCGGTCTTCGTTCCTTTCGTCCTCCAATTTCGCTCAGGGAGGGGCATTTGTAAACACCCCAATTTTGTAGATTTGCTGGATGGAAGTGTGGTAGATGGGCTTCTAACCTCAAATAAATCCATTAAACCCATTTAATTCATTCAAAGCCCATTAAGCCCATGAAGGCCTATTTAATTCCATTAAGCCCAAGCAATTCACCAAGGCCCACCGAAGCCCATTTAAGCCCACTTTCTCAAACATTCTTTGGTTTGTTAGTGAATTAGTTGGAAGGTTGTTAGTTTGTTATGAGGCTATTAAGTTGTTTAGGTTGTTATGAAGTTGTTAAGGTGGCTATAGTTTGGTTTGAGTGGGTTCTTAAGGTGGTGGGTTGTTATGGGTTTGTTAGGAGCTAGTGGTCTTCCTTGGCTATAAATAGAGGACTGGTGAACTGAGAGAGGAGAGGAAGGTCCGAGTGAGAGCTCCTAGAAGAGAGAGGAGCTTGCAAAGGTGTGAAACAAGGAATTCCGACCACCTTCGGCAAGCTACAAAGGAGAAATCACACTGCCAGACCAGGTACGCCCTCCTCCAACCATTTTTAGCTTCATTTTAGTTTCCTAGGATTTCTTGTGTTCCACGGAGTCCATTCCAACATGTCCAGCAGCCTCCTCTAGTCGAAATCAACCCCCAGGCTTTGCTAGTGTCGTTTACTGGCGACCTAGGTGGGGGTGCTGGTCCAGGGCACGGTCCTGGATCCAGAGTGCTAGCTCTTCTTCCCCTGGTCTTCCTCCTGCCTCCTAAAGCCTCCACCAGACGATCGCCATCAACGTCATTCCGTCACTTGTGCTGGAGAAGAAGACTACAACCAATGAAGGTGTGTGCGCCTCCAACTCCTCCGCGTCTCTCTGAGCCTCCAAAAACACTCTACGGAATGCCCCTAACGTACTGAAGTCATCAGAGACGAGTCTCGAGCTCTGGATCCCACCAGTAGCTGCTCTCACTAGAGGAGACGACGGTGTCGACTGGCGAACCCCCACATTGCACGATCAGCCTCCATTTTGCCTCCCGATAGAGGGAAGATGCTCCTCAATGCCCCTCCGAGCCTCCTAGACCATTGGATCGCCGCACCGCAGCCTCTAGAGCTCTTTTCTTCCCCGACTCCGTCGTCGAAGTGCCTCGACGGCGAGGGATGCGGGAGGCCCACTCCCGCTCCCACCATTGGATTCCCGATCCAATCCATTGGATCTTCTCCCCTCCTTCTCTTCTTGCTTCCCATTGGGTCTGATCTTAGATTAAACTAGGGGAGAGCCTCCAGTAGCCCCTCTAGCTGTCGCCAATGGCGGAGCTCCGTCGTCGACGGTCGTCGCTATCTTTTTCTTTTTAAAAGAAATAAAAAACATTTTTCTTTTAATAAAATTCTATAACTTTCTATTTGTTACATTTAGGTCCTTTTCTTTATTACATTCAGGTCCTTTTCTTACATTTTGGTCCTTGATCATTTTTCTTAATTCGTTTGAATAACGTTTTAACTGAAAATATTGCATTATGCCCCTTGAGTATTAAAAATAATGTTTTCCAGGTTTAAAAGTTTAACAGAAACCCCTAGAATTTCTTTCCATGCATTTTAATCCATTATTTTTGCATAAAGGACCCTGAACTTTTTTGAGACCTTTCTGAATGCATATTTCTCTAGTTAAATTGCATTTTAGCCCCTGCACTTTACAGATTTCACATTGAATACATGTTTTCTAGGGTAAATTTACTGAATTGCCCTTGAAACTTTCCTGAATCCTTTTTATTGCATATTTTACCCTAAATTTCCACTGAATTGCATTAAATGCATGCTTTAGTGGTAGAATTGCATTTTAACCCATAGGAACCTTCAATTTGACTAGAAATGCACATATTTGCACATTTGACCTTAGATTTCTTCATAATTGCATAGAATGTATTTTCCTATGTATTCTTGGTGATTTAGCTTTAGAATTTCAATTCTTATTCAAGATTTGGGTTTCTGCGCAAAGGCCCCTGGAATTCTCATTATTACACTTATACATGCATTTTTCACATTTTGTCACATCGTTTCATATTGGTTTTCTCGCATTTTCTTCCTTACATTGCGCATGCATTTTTGACTCGTTGCGAGCTTGGTTTTCTTGCCGTTTCCCGGATTGTTTTCGATTTTCGTGTCATTCGACTTGATTTGGTTTTCCATCGCCTAAGGGCGTACATTAAAAGGCTTAGCAAAGCCAACATTGTCCCAAAAGAGGATTATTTTCCCACTTTGATTTTCTCGGATTTATCTAAATTTCCATTGATTTGCGAGACGCTTTCCGAGAATTTCTCGATTTTCACGATTTTCCTCATCACCCAAGGGCATACAGTAAAGCAGCATTCTCAATGCCTACATTTGTTCCTCGGATTAATTTTTCCCTTTATTTCATTTCTTCTCTTTGATTTGGCATGTTTTCTAGTCATCTTCGGCATGAGCATTTAGAATAGGCATGCACACATTTAATAGACCATTGACAATTAGGAAACCAAGAAAGACCGAGTTTTCTAGGGTGAATGGGGGTGCCTAACCCCTTCCCCATGCATAACTAGAATCCTCACCCTTTCTCTGGCCTGCATTCATTTGTGCATTATATCCATTAGGCACAGAGCACACATGTTCTCTGCATCTTGTTTGCTTCTTGGTTTTCTTGTGTGTTTGGTTTTCCTCGTCTTTCCATTAAAAGACTAGGTGGCGACTCCTTTCCTTATCATTTCTTATCTTTCCTTGGTGTTTTCGAGTCTAGTCTTCTTCTCCAGATTCACCATCTTCGCCGTGACCGTATTGGGACTCCTCGAGTGCTTCCACGCACCCGATAGAGGAGAGCGTACAGGGTTCCTCCGGCATGGTCACAAAGAATGTCATGTCGTTTGATCAAGAAGTGCATGCCTTGTGATATTAGTTGCTTGTTTTCTGTTTTCACTACTTTGCTTATTCAATGAGTTCATTATCTAGATCATTTTCTTGTTTAGTTCAGTTGTTTGGTTGCCCTCAGTTAGGCTGGAAAGTTGTATGCCTGTTAAAGGAGGATGACTCCTTCAACTCAATTGCAACTACAGAGACTCGCATGTCATCAGGTGGCTCTCGCTGGGTAGTGGTGGCACTCAAACTCACTGTAAGGTAGGGTAATGGACTTGGCTCCATGCCAAACTTCTTAAGGTCCTGCACCTACTTTTTTCTTTTCAACATCATTGCCTTTTCTTTTACTCCCTCACTGACGTGTGATTTCACTCTAACCTTGTCTTGGAGGTAATAAGCACTCAATCTATTCAAGAGGCCTTTATTGCAAGAGGGTGGGTTAGTCCCTCAAAGGTGTGATTTTACTGAGTGCATACTCCGACTCCTCCCCAAGGTATGGTAAGGATAGAACAACGACGCACGCCTCTCACTCTTGGGCTGACTTCTATCTTCACCTTCTGTCTTCTCTATTGTTTTATGCCCATGCGAATGTATGTTTTCTTTTCTGGCTCACACTCTCAGTCACCCCTAACATTTTATCTCCCTTTGGGAGGTGCAGGATCCTTGCGAAGCTTAGACATTTCGTCTAGCTTTGATGTTCGGTGGCTCCATTGCTAACTTGGTTGTCTAAGTAATGACAACTGAGGAGGGAATAATCCATTCTAACATTGGCAAGCTTTTCCAATTTTTCATCATTAGGTGGAATGTTATTTGCAAGTAAACAACCCTTTTTAATTGTTCTTGTTTTATGTTTGTTTTCTTCTCTCTTTTTTTCCGGCTTTTGTGTTTTTTTTTTTTTTTTTGTGTTTTGGTATATGATGATGCAAAAAGAGAAAACAACAATGAACAAAGAGAAAGGATACAACTCTAGTCCTTGTCGTTGCTGTTTGTTGATGCCATCGGGGTTTAAAGTAACTCCTAGTAGTGCCACTGGAAATCAGAATCATGGCAGGTGTAACAAAAGCTATCACAACGATTATTAGAACTGAGACTGTCACTGCGAATGCTAAATCTGCTGGTGACATTAAAACTATATCTCTGCCGGAGTTGATATCTGCTGTGACGGCTGTCTCCTACTTGATTCAGGGTACTTGCAAGTGCTGGGTTAGATCCGTGCATGGCAAACTGGCAAACTTTAAGTTAGGCCCCCCACAATGGAACTAGAACAAGAGTGACACACATGAGTGTCGTCGGACATAATTGAGAAAAGAAAAGAGGACAAACTAGGAAAAAGAAGAACAAGAATAAGAGTGGCATACACATGTGCTACCAGACAAAAGTAGAGAGAGGACAAGCTAGGAAATAAGAGGCCCGATGGCTTCCCCGGGAAAGAAAAGGGAGAGAGAGGAAAACCCCTAAGGTTCCAGTATCTTCAGAGCTTGCAGGCTCAGACACGGTAAGGTCGGCTATTCTAGGGTGTGCACGTGTGTGTGCTAGCGTGTGTGCAGGTGTATGTGTGGGTTGGCTCCTGTGCATTGACGACGATGCCTCCATTGTCAATCAAATCCTGGATAGCATTCCGGAGAGTGTAACACTTGTTTGTCGAATGCCCACGTATGCGATGGTATTGGCAAAACAACTTAGCCTTATACCACCTAGAAAGTGGGTCCGGTGGTGGGCGAATCTCCGGTAGCCGTAGGAATGGCACAACTTTGGGAAATATGTTGCTCAACGAATCCCTAAGTGGGGTGAAGCCTCTTTCCTTACGGTGAGGCCGCTTCTGCTATTGTTGTTGCCCTTCCTGAACTGATGCAACGAGACGCGCTAGTTCAATGGTGGTGTGTGGATGTGTAATGAGTACTGAACTAGATGCTGGTGATGATGAGGATATGGATGCGGGTACTGTGCCTCGTGTGTCAACAATAATAGTCCCACTGTCAATCATCGTCTGAATGACATCCTGCAAAGTGTGGCAATTATCAGTCGAATGCCCCAGGGCTCGATGATAATCACAATATACGTTCATGTCGTACCATCAAGGTAGTGGAGTTGGTGGGGGACGCGGTTCCCGGAGTCTCAGAAGTGACACAACACGAGGAAAAATAGCACTCAACGACTCACTCAGTGGAGTGTAGTCACCTTCAATGCGACAGCCTCGTTTCTTCTTAGGTTGTTGTCCTTGTTGAGCCGATGCGACGAGATGCACTGGCTTGACAGTGGGAGGTGTGCGCCTAGTGTGCGGTGATGACCTACGTGTTGGGACCTGATCCTGATGTTGAGGTGAATTCTGAATATGCTGTGTTGTGTGTGGTGTTGAGTGCGAGAGCAACAGCTGCAGCACTAGTACAGCTCCAGGTGACGGACTCGAGAATTGTTGTACTCTCTCACAACTAACGGGTTGATTTCTAAATGACTGTGATTCAAGCTATGACCAATGCAATTGTGGTGCAGGAGGCAGAGATAACGCCCCATCGTCGGAGCAGTGTGATGCTCGGGCTATGGTATGGGTGATAGAGTAGTGGGGTGAGCCTGCAATGCTATAGTGGTTTGCACTAGAACCTCAGAGGTCGAAAGAGGAGGACTCTCAATAGGATCAAGAGAAAAGGCCATGCGCTCGAACCCTCTGGCCAAAGCTCTCAGGTATTGAGCTTGTTTGGCCGAAGACCCATCAAAAGATAGGTCAGAGGGTAAAAGCAAAATAGGAATGGCCCCTAAAACAGATTATACCGTAGCTGATTGATCTCCTAAAACAGAAGGGCCCGAGAGATGGGGTGCAGCTGGCTGAACTTCTGGGTCCCACGTGGTAGTCACTGCAGTTGAATCAGTGATGAACCCTAGACTGACTTGTGTTCGCCAATATCCCAGAAAAGGAGATAAGGATCCTCCATGATTCCCAAATTGGGATGCACAAAAGGAAGAAGAAGCAAGTCAAAGTGAGAGAAGGAGGATTTGAATGTGGGTCCCCCTTTAAAACAATTACCGGAGGCTTGCGGGTATGCGAGGCCATGGCTAACCGCAAGTGAAATAAAAAGAGATGCGGTAAAGGACAAATGCACGAGCTCTAAGATGAACAACTGTCAAAAGTGACCAATAGCTCGAAAAGGCAGGAGAAAACAACCACGGGAGGCTGCCCACGACAAAGACACCTGAGCTCCTAGCTAAGGACCTCGCAACAAAGTACCTGAGAAAACAGGTAAGAGAAGCAGGTATCAAAACCTGAACAACAACGCACAAACAAATGCGAGTTATTAAAGTGGCATGCCATGACACACAATGCAGATGAATGTCCTAAAATGCACTCTCTCACCATGCCTGTCCCATATGGGGCTGACCACATAGGACACACTCATCGGTTTTGGTTTCGACTCTGGTCAGAAAAGTAGGATCCCGTTCTAAATCCTGGCCGAAGCACAATCAGTGAACGAGTGGTGCGTTGGTGGCCTCATCTCCTGCAGTAGCATGGAGTTGTACCCTCTATTAGCACCAACACAACCCCAAACACGGGGGGACAAACTAGCAACACGCCCTACGCCAAAGCTATAGAACGGACTGCTAGGATTGTCCTTCACAAAATGTTGGTGGACCCAGAAAAGAAGATGCATTCTTTCTAAAGTGATCATTCATGAAATATGCTTTGGTGTCTTTTACTTGCGTTTTATTAAACCATAGGGATTGTGAGCATTTGTCGCTAGTTATGCCTTATTATTTGTTCATCTGAGTTTGTGTGTTTTATTTTAACTCGATAGGGAGGCAAACATGTCTCTACTCTCCTAATCATGGCAAATTCAAAAGGAAAAACACACAATCATGGCATCCAAAAAGTCAAACAATAGGCATGAACATGGCATGTTCTGGTGTAGTGCTCACAAGTAGGTGAATAAAAGCAAGTATCGACAAACAAAGCATGAATTAAGTCATGTGCATGTGTGGTGGCATAGCAACAGTGTAAAAAAGGCAAGAAAAGGAATATTCAGTTAAATATGTACAATCAAACAGAACAAGCAAACAAGCACAATGTATATAGACCAAAGACAAGTAAGGAAACCAGAATGAAAGCTAGAATCTGGTTATCCCCGATGGAGTCGCCAGTTCTTGTGACCATGCCAGTGGAACCCTGCATGGCTCTCCTCTACCAGGTGCGTGGAAGCACTCGAGGAGTCCCAATACGATCAAGGAAGAAATGGTGAATCCGGAGAAGAAGATTAGACTCGAAAACACCAAGGGAAGATAAGAAAGGATAAGGAAATGAGTCACCACCTAGTCTTTTAATGGAAAGACGAGGAAAACCAAACACACAAGAAAACCATGAAGCAAACAAGATGTAGAAAACATGTGTGCTCCGTGCCTAATGGATAAAATGCACAAATGAATGTGGGCCAGAGAGCTCGAGAAACTCGGTCTTTCTAGGTTTCCTACTTGTCACATGGTCTAATGGGTGTGTGCTTGCCTATTCTAACTGCTCATGCTAAAGATGAGTAGAAAACATGCCAAATCAAAGAGAAGAAGTGAAATACAGGAAAAAGTTAATCCTAAGGACAAATGTAGCCATTGAGAATGCCGCTTTACTGTACGCCCTTAGGCGATGAGGAAAATCATGAAAATCAAGAAACTCTCGGAAAGCGTCACGCAAATCTGCAGAAACTTGAAGAAATCCGAGAAAATCAAATTGGGAAAATAATCTTCATTCGAGACAATGTCGGCTTTGGCAAGCCTTTTAATGTACGCCCTCAGGTGATGGAAAGCCAAATCAAATCAAAAAATACGAAAATCGGCAAAAATCCAGGAAACAACGAGAAAACCAAGCATGAAGCGAGCTACGAATGCGGGCACAATGCAAGGAAGAAATCACGAGAAAACATGCATGAAAATTAGCAACAAAAGGTGCAAAATGCATGCAAGTGTGTGGAAATGAAAATTCCAGGGGCTTATGTGCAAAAGAACCCAAATTCTGAATGAAAACTAAATTTCTGAAGCTAAATCATCAAAAATACATAGGAAAACACATTTCATGTAATTTTTGAAGAAATCTAGGGTCAAATGTGCAAATCTATGCATTTCTAGCCAATTTGAAGGTTCCTAGGGGTTGAAAGGCAATTATGCCATCAAAACATGCATTCAGAATAATTTCAGAAAAGTTCAGGGGCTAAAATGCAAATTAACCAGAGGAATATGCATTCAGAGTAATTTCAGAAAAGTTTTGGGGTTAAAATACAATTTAAACCACATTGTCCAGATATTTGAATGCTCAGGGTTTACCTTGCAATTTTAACACAGAAATACACATTCAGAAGAATTTTCATGAAACTTAGGGGTTTAAATGCAATTTGAATAGAGAAATATGCATTCAGAATTATTTTAATGAAACTTAGGGGTTTTTGTCTAATCTTTAAGCCTGGAAAACATTATTAGGGAAGCTCAAGGGACACATTGCAATATTTTCAGTTAAAACTTTATTCAAACGATTTAAAGGAAAAATGTGCAGGGACCTAACTATAAGAGAAAGGACCTACTTGTAAGAATAGAAGGACCTAAATGCAACAAATCAAAAGTTACAGAAATTAATTCAAAGAAAATGTATCTTTTTTGTTTTTATTTAAAAGAAAAGAATCGACTACCGCCGGCGATGGAGCTCCACCATCGACGACAGCCGGGGATGCTCTTCTAGAGCATCCCAAAGCCTGATCTAAGATCAGAGGGTACAATGAGCAAGAAGAGAAGGAAGGGAAGAGATCCAACGGTATGGATCGAAGGCTCGACGGTCAGAGAAGGTTGTCCGCCTCCCTTGTTGTCGCAGCACTCTGATGACGGCGACGGAGAAGAAATTGGCTACTAGAGGGCTGCGGCGCGCAATCCAGAGGTCCAGGAGGCTTTGGCATGTTGAGAGGAGCATTTCCCCACTTCCAGAAGCGAGAATGGGACACTTCCCCCATCCTCGAGCCAAACTCGTCGTCGACGCGATGCTTCTTCGGTGAGCTCGACAGCTGTGGCTGTCCAAGGCACGTGGCTCGAATATGAAGACTCCGGAGCACTAGGGGCATGTCGTGGAACGATCTTGGAGGCACGTGGAGGCATGACAAGGCTGGAGGCACGCGTTCCTTCGCTGGCTTCAGTCGTCTTCCCCGACGACGGCGAACTGGCGCGACTCCGGCGATCTTCTGGTGGAGGCCTTGGGAGGAAGTGAAGCAGTGCGCAAAGAGGTGGATAAGTAAAAGGGAGGCCAGGAGAGGAGGACCTAATCTTCTATGGCAAGGGACAAACCCTAGAGCAGCTCCCCCACTTAGGCCACCAGAAAACAACTGCCGCGAGGCCTGGGGGCTGATTCCGACCAGAGGAGGCCTCTTGCCCTGTTGGAATTGATCAAGGAAAATAGAGGGAGTCCTAGGAAGCTAAAATTGAAACTAAATGAGGCTAGTGGAGGGCGTACTTGGTCTGTGTTCTGCCTTCGTAGCTCACCAGAAGTGGCTGAAAGCTCTGGTTCCTCGCCTCCGCGAACCTCCTCTCTCTCGCTCTTCTCTCCTTTTTCTCTCCCGCTCTCTCTTCTCTCTATTTTCTCTTTTTCTTTTTCTTTCTTCATTGCCGCTCCTTTTATAGGCGAAGCTCCGGCGACACCCTATAACAACCCATAATAGAACCCGACAAAATCCTAACAACCAGCCTCACTCGTAACAAACCAGTGATCCACCTAACAAACTAACGCACGTAACCAACTTGTTGTCTCCCACGCATCCTCCATCGTTTTTGCCCGCATACCGATAGTGATGGACGGCCGTCCGAGCTCACGACAATGCATCCGATGGCACTGATTCGCAGAGGGCTCGAGCCTAGCTACTGTTGGTCTTCCATGCATTACGTAGACTGCATGCGTTGGTGAAGCCATTGGGTGTGGAGTGGGTGTTGTGTGGAGCCTTGGTGGTGTTGTTGGCTAGATGGTGGACGGGAGAGGTGGCTGGATGGGTGGATGAATGGGGTTGTTGCTATTAGGTTGGGTTAAGGAGGAGATGAGGTTGAGGTGATGGGTTGGTGGAGTTTAATGGGCTTCATGGGCCTTGATAGGCTTTGGTTGACTTAAAGGGCCTTCATGGGCTTTAATGGGCTTCATGGGCTTTGGTGGATTTTAATGGGCTTCATGGGCTTTGGTGGATTTTAATGGGCTTTGCGCATGTCCAGTGTAGCTGCATGGTGCGCCTGTCTAGTGCACGAAATAGGTGCACCAAACAGGTGCGCCAGAGAGGTGCGCTTGCATGGCCCCAGATCACGACTCAGACCATTTACTATTGGGTTTGGCATTCTCTAGCTTTGGGACTAAACCATGGTTTGAGTTCATTTGTGCTTAAAAGCCCAGCTACCACAACTCCAGCATGCAGACCTGCAAAATTGGGGTGTCTACACTGAGAAACCATCCATAAACGATAACATTTTGTGTCTGGTTGTATTGTCCACCAAGACGTCTATGTGAGGAAGTGGGAAATCGTCCATGGGGCTCGCCTTGTTGAGGTCTCTATAGTCGATGCACATACGAACTTTTCCGTCTTTCTTTAGCACTGGGACAACATTTGCTAACCACTCTGGGTATAATACCACCGTGAGGAAGTTCACCATGTGCTACTTCTTGATTTCCTCCTTGAGTTTCAAGATCCATTGGGATCACCATTGTAACCATGCCGGCGAGGATCGCAAGATAATGCGAAAATTGGCAAAGCTACGGCAGAAAAATAAATAAAAAATGCAAATGCTGGAGTCGCCACCTAGTCTATTATGGAAGACGAGGAAAACCAAATAAA
>JAMKQA010004360.1:0-49281 GCA_024699735.1 Posidonia australis | reverse complement strand
AAAGCTTGTATCAAGGCATGTAAGTCCACAAATGTATATAATTTGAATATTTGTCTTTAATAGCTACTTGTCATCTTTTCTTAAGTGATTATATAATACTTAATTACTTTTCATTTGTTATCATCAAAACATATTAATAGATTTTTCAACAGGATTAAGGGTAAATACCCTCCATTTACAGGCTTACTCGATGGAGCACGATCGATGCTTGTGGTGAGGAATGGAAGATGCTCTGTGCGTGATTTTATTAGTTCGCATGGTGTTGCCTTGGCCTCCGGATCTTTTTCCTTCTCTCCTCAGAACTCCAAGACCTCAAGGAGCACTCATCGGCCTCAGTCATGAGTGGTCGGCGAACATTCTGACGTGGAGAATAGGGAGAGTGATCAGGAGAGCCATAGATTATTCTAATTGCATGAATCCTTTATCTCTTCTTTGCTCTTACATTTCCAGCCCTTTCCCTCCATCTCCCTTGCCTCATCGGGGCTTCACAGAGCACAACGACCTCATGTCATGGCTGATCGGCGTGCATTCTTGTGAGGAAGACAGGGGAGGAGGTCTAAAACACTATTTTGAATGTAGATTGCATGTTTCTACTTTGTTTACTCTGTTCTTGCTTTTCTTGGATCTTTCTTCCATCTCCCTTACCTCACTAGAGCTCCATAGGGCTTGCTGGCCATCTATCATGGCAAACTGGCATTCACGTCAATGAGCTGGATGGGTGGGGAGATACAAAATATTTCGTCATGATTTAAATATATGATTCTCCTCCATTTAATCTTCTTTAGCTTTTCCTGAATTTTGTTTTCGTTCCCCTTACTTTACTGAAGCTCCCTTGAGCTTGTCGACCTCCATCTAGGCCAGCCGGCATGTTCTCTAGCAAGTTAGGTGGGGGGAGAGATCTAGAGATCCATTCAATGACCTAACTACATGATTGAGCTCTTGTCTTTCCATTCTTGCTTTCCCAATCATTATTTGAGCATTCTATTTTGATTCAATCAAGCATTCAACTAGAATTTGTTAACTAGACCGGTAAAGGATCATGCGAGTCCCGATTGTGGATCATGTCGACGAATCCAAATAGCAAATAATCGACACGAATTCAATCGACAGTTATGCCAAACGAATTTGTTAGGCGGTTATAACTTGTGAGAACTGTCGACGAAGGGTCCTAGAATAAGACAGTTACAAAGCTCAACTTTGTTTCTTGCTTTTGGGTTTCTTTCGGATTTTAAATAGTTGTTTGGCTTCCCATGTGTGTTTTCTTTATTATATTCACATGTATCGCCTAAGAGCGTACATTGATCAACATCTTAATGCCTTCATTGCCCCCACTTGACTCGTATTATTTTCTTGCGCTACATTTTATGGTTTCTTTTTGTGTTGTGATTTGATTTCTATTTTACATCGCTTATGGGCGTACTAATCAGCATGTAAATGCCTACATTATTTCTGATTCGATTTATTTTCCTCCATTAATTTTCACAAACATTTATAGATTTATATTTTCTACAATGGTTTCCCCTTCACATGGTTCTAGATTTGTCGCGTGATTTCTTGTCGCCTAAGGGCGTACATTAATTAGCAATATTATGCCTACATTGATTTGCGAGTTGCTCCTTTTTTCTTGAATCTTGTGATTTTTGATTTCGCACACTCTTGCTTGAGTTGTCTGGTTTTCTGTCAGGATTTCTCATCGCATTTGTTTTGGTATGATATTGAGCATTCATTTTAGATTGGGTGAGCACATTGAGGCCATAAGCGAGTGATTAGCCAAAAAGACTGAATTTTCGGACGCATGAGGGTGCTTAACACCTTTCCCATGCTTAATAAGAATCCTTACCCTTTTTCTAGTCTATAGTAACTAAAGTGTTGCATCATTTAGGCATGAAGCACGCACACATTCATTCATTTGCATCGTTTTCTCTCATTCTTGTATACTACGATTTTCCTCGTCTTTCCGTTAAAAAATAGGTGGTGACTCCTTTTCCTTATCCTCTTTTTTGTTTTTTTTGGTGTTTTTGAGTTGAGTGTCCTTCGAATTTACCATCTTTACCGTGACCTTGTTGGAATTGTTCGTGTGTTTCCACGCACAAGGAGTTAGGTGGTTCCGCTGACATGGTCACAGATTTGAATCTAAGTGGTTTTAGGTGTCAGCAATATGATATAAAACTAATTATCAGACACGATCGTAGTTGCCAAGTTTGGAATGGTCGAAAAAGACCAGAGTACCTCACTTGTGTCGGTGTAGGCTGAGCCTAGAAATATAAGACTTAGGTGTCTAGGTCATTGGCGATGTAGGCTAAACTTGGGTGTTTGGGTCACTGATTAGATGACAAAAAAAGGCGTATCCTCGTGCTTTTGGAAAAATGAAATGTTGAGACCTATTGGTCAAGTTGGTGTTATCCCGCACAGGAAGTTTCACTACGACAGTGCAGTGCGATAGGAAAAATGATGTCCTCACCGGCTGCTTGTGCATCTGGTTATCTTTGATCAAGGTAATACTATTGAAAATCAATGTAAATTGTATGGTTTTGAACTAAAATCAAGCTTGGTGTTTTGTCATGAGGTTTTAGTCAGATTCTGGTAGAAAATGATAATTGTGATTTAAATCAGTTATCAGCCAATGTATGGTGTTGTTTTGAGCCTTGTGAGGCCTTGTGGTTTTAGGGTAGATCTGATCGAGTGTATGGATTTCTCGGAATGCATGAATATTTTGAAAATATGTAAGATTTGAGAAAAAAGGAAAATGATTGAAAAGCATGGTTTTGAAAATGAATTTCCGTTGTTTTAGTCGGGATTTGTGGTTTTCCTGAGGTTTGTGAAAAGATTTTGTAAAGTTAGAAAATTAGAGTTTTTGCGTGGTTTTCTGCGGTTGGGTGCGTACTGGGTAACTTGAAAGTCACTCACTTGTGTTTTGGTTTTTTTGGGCTTTTCAGGTGAGTAACTGGGTGTAGTTCGGTTGTCAATGTTGAAGTTTCAGAGCCACTAGTCGCATACTGTTTCTAGGTAGGTTTTCCCTAGTTATTTTAATTACTGTAAATTATTATAATTAAGAGTTTGATGCTATATAGGTAGCATTCTTGGGTTCGAGACGTTACAGTGAGATTTATCTATTTTATTTGTAGTTATATATTTGCTTTTTTAATAAATAACTACCTTTTAGTTTCTTATTCATCTGCGTCTATTATATAATATATACTATTAGTTTAGGAAAGACAAAGGGAATATATAAGGTAAAAGCAATAAGAGAGTAGAATCTTATTTTCCATTTTTTCCATTTATTATGTTTTTTAATTTATTTAAATGTTCTTCCCAAACTATAGAAATATTTGAATATCACGTTTTTTCATGTTTTTGTATTTTCAAGTTTTTTTGATCTTCCCATGCATCTTGCATCATTTTTTGCTAGTTCTATCGATTATTTCTTTAAGAGATAATTAGGATGAAATTAGGATGAAATCAAAATTGATTAAGGGATAGAATTCTTCTTTTCTTTTTTTCTCCCTTTTCCTTATCTCCTTTATTTATTTTGATCCAATGTTTCCCTCTTTGATTCAAACTTATTTCTTTCCTTATTTAATTTAATTTGTTATGGTATCTTCCAAGCGAGAGATAGCAAATAATAGGTAAGGAAACCAAAAAATGGAAAAAAGAACGAAATGGAAGAGGAAGAAGAGAAAGAGATGAAGATGAGATTTATATATAATATTCTAAGTTCATATTTGGATTTTCGAATAAAGACAGAAATAAGCGTAGAAGTAGAAAACTAATTCTGTTTGAGAAGTCAAAAACTAGAATAAAAGCGGAATAGTAATTCCTATTCCGATTTACTTATTTCAGAATGACTATTCTGCGAGAAATGTGGAATAAAGTTATTTCACTAAGTTATTCTCACTAAGTTATTCTCACAAATATATGTATACGGTGTATTTATTTTATGTATAAAAATTAATACATATATAATACAATGTGTACATATTTTAAATTAGATACATATCTTAATAATTAAGTTGATTATTATTAATCTACATATTTTTTACCTATTCTAATACTTATTCTACTTTTCATTTAAATCAGAATATTTCTTCATACACATTTATACACTTTTAAACGAAAATCACTTCTAAACTGAATAACAATATTATTAGAATATTAATATTATTTTCCACTTATTTCTACTTTTCATATTCTACATCCAAAAAAAGATTAAGATATTTTTTTTTATTTTTCTAAGTTTTTCTTCTATCCATCTACTTGATCTCTGTGTGACATGTACATCCATATTCACCTCCTCCTCTGTCCATGTGATGGCTTGATATTTGCAACGACTACGCCATACAACAAAAAGGTCTACGCCACCTCCCAACAACACAAGTGTTCTTATCTTTGTAAAAATATACATTAACACCGACACCACCACTACCAAGTAAAGTTTTCCTTTCATATTTTCATGTTATTGTTCTCATTAATTTGTTCATGTTTTTACTGTTACAATTAGTAGTCCTTGTTATTTTAATATATAGATCATCGTTAATAACCTCAATCTTAACTTGAATGAACAAGTTGGCGGACGGATCTATCCATCACCAACGCAATCATTTTTATTATTTGCAAAAGTTGTTTCATGTGCTTCTTACTGCTCCTCTTGCTCCACCATCACTCATGGCAAAATCGAAAACGAGAATCACATCATGGTCTTCTGAATTCTTCCATTATCATTCTTTATAGATGAACAATTGTAAGTTGCATTATCCTGGATAATGTTATTTAGATCATGTTTATTTACGATTGTTATATACATTTATTTTAAGATTGTTAATTTTTTAATATAAAGTATTTTACATTTTTTAATATTTTCTTGTTTTTTTATTTTGCACGCAAGTTTCTTGCTTAGTTGCTGGTTCGTGTATTAATCACATATGCTTTTCTTTTCCTTTTTTTATATTAATCATATACGCTTTTGGGTCTCCTAGTTGGCAGACGGGGGAAATAGCCAACAGGAATAGAAATAGAAGCAGACGAAGTACTCGACGGCAGACGACGAAGAAGGTAGTGGACGACCTCCGACACCGACGTCCCAGATCTGGCGGGAGACATGCCTCCCACCGCCCTATCTCTGCCCCCCCTCCTCTTCCTCCTCCTCCTCCTCGCAGGGATTTCCTTCGCCTCGGAGTCCGATCACAAGGTGCGGTATCCTTCCACCCGTATCGACGATCTATCTCCCGATTTGCCTATCGTTCAAGTCTTTCTCTCTTCTTTAGATCTAACATCTCAAATTCCACGAATTCGCCTCAAATCTAGTGTCTGTTTTTGGAGCTCATTACTAGATGTTCAGGACGTGCCGTATTGGAAATTCGGTATCCGTCATTAACTCATGTATGTGTGTTTGTTTGTTTACTGGGATGGGGATCGATTGGTTAGGAACGACAACTCTCAAGCAAACTTGTAACATGGAAGATTAGTCGAAAAGTACGGTGTTTTTTGGTGATAGAGACGTATATAATCTGGTAGCTTTGAGACACCAGGGAAGGATGAATCATGAGAGCGCGCGCGCGCGCGGCGTGTTTTGTAGTTCATATTGAAGTTCACAGCAAGGTGTCTTTTGTTTTTCTCCTTTCGGCTTCTTGACCGGCTTGACCCTTCTGGCCATGTACGTAACGATGAACCATTGAAATTAGGAGAAGTTCGAAAGTATACCAGATGCATATATTTGTTAGAGTAATTGGCTTGATGATTTCCTGAATTTTCACAAATTTTCATTTCAGTGATCTCAACTTCAAAACGATGCACTTTAGTGTCCTCAACTTGAACCATTGTACAATATAGTCATTCTATCAACTTTACAATAAGCCAAGAAGATTGGAAAGATGTATGAACAAAGAGTCGGGGTTTGTATAGAGAAATTCTGTATCTGATAGCTAAATCGTTGTGCTAGATACTGAGATTGGTAGATACACTCTTTGATGTTCCATCAGAAGGATTGAGTTATTCAGGCAGATAGTGGTATTCTTAGAACAATTCCAGCAGCCTATTTCTAAATCTGAATGCTTTTGGATAGTTGGTAATTCAATGGTTTTTGATATTTTAAATACAGATATGATGAGTTGAGTCCTGTAACTCCTGCCTGGACTTAATTTGGTCATTCAAGTGTAGCTAATCTACTGTTGATATTTCATTTGGTGGGTTTAACTGTATAAGTGTGTAACTGTGTAATAGTAGAACTGTATGACTTAAGCAGATCAGCCCTGAATTCAGATGATGCTCGGTGGACTCTTTCATTGCTCTCTAAGCTACAGCAGGAACCATGCCTTAAGCTGTCCAGTTTCCTTCTAAACATGACTGCTTTCTAAAAGTTATACATTTGGTAAACTTCACTTTAATGCATTAACAACATCAGTGCGGAACAATTATGTGTGTAAGATGTAGCCTGTCTGTTAATGTATCTAGGTCCAGGATACAGCCGGAATGACCTCAATATGTGGAACAATCACCACATAAGCTCATCTATGTTCTAACTTTATTTTTTCCTGATTTGCAATATATTGTTAATATAAATCATGAGAACAATGTTTGGCTATGTAGTCATATACTCATATGCATATTATTCTGCAAGGAAAGAGTCTTTATGATACCGAGTTGTTGTCTGATTTGTTTAACTTGATTGCACAATCACCTAATGCTGATTGGCTTCAAATTTGCTTGTTGTCCTAATACCGAAAGTTCAATCGATGTGTTGATTCTGAGTATCTGCAAAAGGAACTGTGTTGAATCTGTTCATTCACATCACCACCATGGCTAGATTAGTTAGCAATAGTGAACATTTTCCAGCCCAAACATGTCCACCTGTTCTAAATTCGATTACTGTTCAATGGTCTTAATGAAAGTATGTTTTATTATGTTTTTAATGTTAAATACTCCTCTGTGTTGGTATTACTCACACAGTCATGCTACACTGGATGGTATTCAACAACTGATTATTTGTGCTTATCTCATTTTTTTTATTTATCAATATGACACTCTTTATTCCATTTCTCTGGTTTGTCATGCAATATTAACAGTTTATTGCCACATGAATGCAGTATCGAACTGAAGAATCTGTTACTCTCTGGGTTAACAAGGTCACTCCTTATAATAATCCTCAAGAAACATATAATTATTACAACCTTCCTTTTTGCCGACCAGCTGAGAACCCTGTTCACAAATGGGGCGGACTTGGAGAAGTTCTGGGTGGAAATGAACTCATAGACAGCCAGATAGAAATAAAATATAAAAGTATGCAGTTTCCTGTGTTACATTATTTATTCCACAAACATGTTTTGTATTTTTTTCAATAATATGTTGGAGAATGATATAAATATGATTTTTTTGGAATGAAATCTGAAAGAAACTGTGGATAAGGGATCCATTTGTTCACTCGAGCTTGATGGGGCAAAAGTGAGACAATTCAAAGTTGCAATTGAGAATTCATATTGGGTTGAATTCTTCATGGGTATGCTGCTATCTATCTTTTTGAGAATGTCTTTGGTTTAGCCCTTATGAACTATATTGCAATTTTTTTTAATCTCATTTAATTCTTATTTTTTGTTTTTACCTCTCTTTGCTGACTGCTGGTCAATTTCATCTCGCAGATGATTTGCCTTTACAGGGTACATTCGATCAAATTCTCCTTCTTTTTTTATTTTTATTCTGCTTTGTTCGTATTCTTTTTGATAATTCGTAACTTATTCATGTGTGCAGGAGTTGTTGGTGAGATCGATCCTATTAAAAGCAATGATAATAAGTATTTACTTTATACACACAAGGATATTGTCATTATGTACAATGGAGACCGGGTTAGTGCTTGCAAATAGGAATGTTACATGATTTTTTTTTGTAGTATGTCACATGAATGCCAATCATCTGTAGACTGCTGTTTTGTTCATTGCAGATTATCCATGTCAATTTCACCCAAGGTTCTCTTCAACCTTTGGAAGTTGGGAAGACATTAGATATGACTTACTCTGTTAGATGGGTTAAGACAGACATCACTTTTGAACACCGTTTTGACGTTTATTTGGACCATCCTTTCTTTGAACATCAGGCAAGTCATTTTACTTGTTTTTTTGGTTTGGAGAAATTTATCGAATATTGGTTTCCCATCCTTGGTACATGCTGGAATCTAGCTGCATGACTGATTGATCGTCATCCATGACCATCATCATAAGGGGATTCCATTTGTACAAAGTTCAACTGCACATGATTGGGTTTTCGAAATTCCAAGTATTCTATTGCATGTAGGTGGTAGTGTTTTTTATTTCTATCTTCTGGAGGTGCAGTTGTTGTTAATATGACAATTTTCATTAACTATCTCTTTCCTCAATATCTTATAATAAGAAAATCCTTATACATGTTTTCATATGTGCAGATTCACTGGTTCTCCATTTTTAATTCATTTATGATGGTTATATTCCTTACTGCGCTGGTATCCATGATACTGATGAGAACTCTTAGAAACGATTATGCAAAATATGCTCGGGAAGATGATGATCTGGAGACTTTGGTGATTATCTTTTTCTTTTTTCTTTTTAATTATTTTTGAGTTGTTGAAGGATAGCCAATTATTAATTTTGTATTTTCTTGATGGTCTACTAGTCAGCAGTTAGATACCTGAATTTTTTTTTAAATGATAAGGCAACATTGTAGCAGTTTCATGCAATCACCATTTAAGAACCAGTTTAAGTCCCTCATAAATTCCATTTTCCAAAAAAAAAAACTACCAACAAGCTTTATTTGTTTTCAAATTTGGTTTCTAGGAAGTGCTTCCTCTTAAATCCTGTGTACTTACCATTTTTAGTTTTACTGTTTCCTTGTTCTTGTAAAGTTTGAGCTGATTTACATCTGCAACTTTGTTAGGAAAGAGATGTGAGTGAAGAGTCTGGATGGAAGCTTGTTCATGGAGATGTATTCCGACCACCTTGCAATTTGGTTCTTCTTTCAGCTGTTGTGGGCACTGGTGCTCAGCTGGCCATGCTTGTTCTCCTTGTCATTTTGTTGGCAATTGTTGGAATGCTTTACATTGGGTATGCTAAGCTTGATGCTCCTTTGTCCATTTGAATCCATTTCATTGTCATGTCTCATGGGCTGTGTTGAATTTTATTTTATTTTAGTCATTTGGTACGAGATGGTTACTTCCATCTTCATGGTTTAAATTTATGGTCAAATGGTCATTCCTTGCTGTAAAATCACATTGTTAGTTATTTTATGCTATTCACATGATTACTAGTTGTAATGTATTGGCATTTTTGTGTCAGCCTGTTGGGTTGATAGTGATTTGCACAACACTTCAATTTTTTTTTGGGGTTTCACATCCTTGTCTTTGGTTTGAATTTCTTTAAGTTAATTATTTAGCTGAGAGTGAGTTTTGGCAAACATTCTTTGATTGCTAGGATGATTGACTCGGGTTTTGGATTGTGGGTTGGAGAATTTCACTTTCACGTACCATCCTGTTTCGCCTACGTCATTGTAGGATTTGTGCATATGATTGACATCCACTAGTTAACTGCTTGGAAACTAATTGGTTATAAATGTTGATATATGTCGATGGGAGGTAGGCTAGTATCGACATTGATTTCGATGGTTTTCTTGAACTTGTGTGTTTTGTCAAGAGAAATCAGTCAAGAGCTTTTGGAAATCAAGAGAAATCTCTCAAGAGATTTCAACGATCAAGAGAAATCTGTCAGATCTCTCCTTATCTTTTATATCCATTATAGGCTAGCTGTAAATGTATTCTCTGTAGCTGTAGATATCTTATTGTATATTCCTTATTTGTATTTCTCTTATTAGATTGTAAATCTATCTACATAAAGAGCGTAGATCCTTGAGATGAGGCAGGCAATTCCAGAATATCTTCTCCACATTCTTGGTGTTCTCAAATTGTCATGGTACCAGAGCCATTGCAATTTTCTAGATGGAATTTCTTGGTGTTCTTCTTGGTGGAAGTTTAGGTGAGAAAACATCTTTCCTGGTCTTGTTAGGTGCAGCTATCTGCTTAGAGTTCTGGTTGGTTTGGTGGATCATTTGCAATCTACTTTTAGTTGGTGTTCTTTAGTTGCTTGAGGTTTGATCCCTTCACCCCTATAGCTTGTGGATTCTCAATTAGTTTATTTTCACATGGAATCTCAGAGCAAAAGTTGTGTGATTCCTGTTAGCCTAAATGGAAAAAATTACTCTTTATGGGAATTTACATTGAAATGTTTTATTATGGGTCAATAATTGTGAGGTATCTAGATAGTACAGAGAAAAACACCCAATCTTAAATTATGGAAGAAAAAGAATGCAAACATAATGAGTTGGATCCTAAGTATGGTAGAACCATATATAGGTCTCAACCTGAGGATGTACACCACTGCTGCAATTGAAATGTGGAATTCTTTGAAGAATGTCTATTCTCAAGGAAATGATGCTCGAAAATTTACTTTTGCAATAGAAACTAATGGATATACTCAAGGAAGTCAGACTGTTAATGAATATTACTCAGGATTCATGAATTTATGGCTTGAGTATAATTCTATTGTCTATGAGAAGGTCCCTCAACCAGCTCTTGCAACTGTGCAAGATATTCAATAGAAGAATACGAAAGATCAATTTCTTACAAAACTGAAGCCAAAATTTGAAAGCACAGGGTTCCGATTGTGTAATTCAGTCGGAACCCTGTGCTTGGTTTGGAGGAATGTTTTTGTGAAGTCCTACGTAAGAGCAACGTATCCTGTCTCACTCTCACATGGAACAACAAAAAGTAGTAGATGTGGCTTTTGCTGCTTGGGGTATGTCTAGGGATCGTGATCCTCAAGGAATTAAATGTTATTCTTGCAAAAGATTTGGACATATCGACAAGGGTTTCAAAAATAAAAATTGTAATTATTGCAAAAAGGAGGGACACATTGTCTCTGAATCGCGTTGACTACAAAATAGAGATGGTAAAGTGTTCCATGTTAATGTTGGTTTCACTGAGAATTTTCACCTGATTTTGTACATGCTTCTAATCAATCTTCTGCACCCTCTTCTACACTGATTTCTTCCTCTGTTACTGTTGAATTGATTCAACAAATGATTCAGTCCGCTCTCTCTGCTATGGGCATTACAGGTAAATCCCTTCCCAATCCATGGTACATAGATTCGGCAACATCTAATCATTTGACTTCCTCACCCTATCATTTTCACACTTTGTCTTCTTATAATGGTCCTTCTCTAGTGGACACTGTAAATGGTACTAGTCTTAGAATCACTGGTGGTGGTAATATTGGTTCCCCGCTCTTGAGCTTTAAAGAAGTCTACCTTGTCTCTAAATTATCAACTAATCCTCTCTCTGTCGGTCAAATGGTTGTGGATACTTGCAAAGTATCTTTCTCACCCACTGGTTGTCTGATATAGGACCTGGGAACTGGAAAGGTGATTGGGAGGGGCATTAGGATGGACAACTCTTCCCCATGGCTGATTTGATCAAACTTTAGAAACTAATTCTGTATTTTTCAGTTCTACATCCTAATAATTCCAATAAATTATGGAGTTCTTGGCATAAAAAACTTAGGCACCCGAATTTTCATAATATTGGAATAGTCCCATATTGGAAAAAAGTGAGGATAGGATTTATGATTATATATAGATGGTCCCTTCTACTCGTTACCAATTGATTTTGAGTTGGATGTTCATATTTTAACATGATATTATAGTCAAAAGAGGTTCAAATGGGTTTACATCCACACATTTATTTATGTCCAAAAAAGACACTTGTTGGACCTAAAAGAAGCTACAAGTGAGGGAGAGTGTTGGAATAATTCTAGATTGAAAAAAATGAAGACAATATTTATTATGATTATACATAGATAGACATTTTTACTCATTGTCAATTGATTTTAAGTAAGATGTCCATATTTTAACACACAAAATGTCAATGATGTTTGGTTTAGGCATGCTTGGTGATAAAGTTTCTTCTCCAAAAGAATTCTTCTGTTTTATTTGTTGCTTGGGTAAAAGCAAAATTCCTTTTCCTAATAACTCTCATACTACCACTCATGTTTTTGATCTCATACATTCTGATGTTTGGACTGCTTCCATGATTTTGGGTATTGGATTTAAAATTTTGTTATATTTATTGATGATTTTAGTCATTGCACTTAGTTATATTTTGTGCGTAATAAATCGGAGGTTTTTTTTTGTCTTCAAAGTTTCACTTAGGTATTTTTCTTCAAAGTTTCATTGCATTTTTCTGTCTTCTTCCTCTTTGGAATGTTTTAAGACGGGATTAGTATATCATAGAAGGCCTCCTTTAGTTGAACAACCTTCTGCCCCTCTCAATACACTACCAGAATCATAGAATTAAATGTCGGTTTCGTGTCGGACTTCGGTTCGACAAAAATAAAAAACGTGTCGGACATCGGTAGAAATGTCGGTGGAAATGCGGTAAATTTACAGAAGTCCATAAAAATGGTCAAAAAATTTTAAATTTTAAATTGAAATTCTTGGATAAGCTAAAATAAGCAATAATCTACATCTTAAACTACTTAAATTAACTTCTTCAATATGTATCACATTAAAATACAGTAGATGTACCTAACAGAAATATCCTAAAGTATAAATAATAAATAAAAATGCTTAATAAAGGTTTAGGCTAAATCATTATGCTACATGACCTAAATAACACTTAAATCATTATGTTAAATCCTAAAAAATTATAAAAAATTACTCATTTTATAGAATCATTATGTTAGATCTATCATCTATGTGCTGAATTGAAATATTATTAGGTTAAATCTTTATTTTTTAATTAATTACAAATTAAATATGAATATTTCTTAAATAAAAGAAAAAAATTACTACATAAAGAAAAAAGAGAGAAAATGATGGTTACAGACATAAGCCTGGACATGATAGGATGGAAGCTTTCATCACTAAACCTTATCAAACTATTAATTATTATATTATACTCCATATGTATTTCCAATTTGTTGCAAGGTAGTAAAACCTCTTTTGCAAGAAAGGACCCAAAAAAAAAAAAACAGATATAAGCCTGGATCTCTCGTCATAACTCACAAGCTTTAAAAGGGAAAAAGGGATCGAGACATATCACACATGCCAACACTCAGCAGACTTTAAAAGTAAAAAAAAGGGAAGGACACAGGGGCGAACTTGGTTGGAGGTTGTAGCGGAGCGACGTGCTCATGGAGAAATCTAGAAGACGAGGGCAGATCAACGGAGAGAAGGGTGGATGGCGCAAGAGAAGCTTGAGGAGAACTGAAGAAGGCGTCGGATAGCAAAGGCGGACGACGCTGGACGATCGACGGCGTTGGAAGGCAAAGGCGGTCGACGCAGAACGGCGGACGATGTTGGACGGTAGGATGGTTGGTTGAACGACTGCTGGAGAAGCTTGAGGAAGAGGAGGAGAGGAGATGCGAGAAGGCGCAGTTGGTCGACGAAGGGAATCAATGGCTTTTAAAGCTGCGTAGTCCGTGTCGATTTGTGGAGGAGGTGTGTCGGCTGATACGTGAAATTTTGCATTAAAAACTACCAAACATCCGCCGATGTCCACCGATGCCTCCGACATCCACCGAAATATCGTCTGACATAAGGTAAGTCGCGACATACGTTTAAATGTCGTTTCTATAATTTGACCTAACGATACGTGTCGGCGAAATGTCGTCAACACGGATCTACATTTGGCACCATGACCAGAATAGGTCTCTGTTAACCCTCATCCATCTCCTAATGTGCAAAATCAGGAAGCTACAATTTATAGGTCCTCTCATGTAAGTTGTTCTCCAAATTGGTATGGTTATTCTCCTCATTCTACTGCCTATTTGTCTACACTGCCCTCTATTGTTGTCCCCACATCATACTCACAGGTTGTCGAGGAAGATTGTTGGAAGCAGGCTATGAATGAAGAATTGAGTGCTCTAGAAGTTAATAATACATGGGAAGTTGTACCTTATCCTCTTGGTGTTTCAGCTATTGGCTGTAATTGGGTGTATGCAATCAAATTAAACTCTAATGGATCCTTGGACAGATATAAAGCTTGTTTAGTAGCATTGGGGTTTCGGTAGAAATATGGAATCGATTATCATGAAACATTTGCATTGAGTGCCAAGATGATATCTGTGTGGACCACCATTGCCTTGCTGTTTTACATAGTTGGCTCATCTATCAGATGCATGTCAAAAATGCATGTCTTACGGTAATTTAAGAGAAGAAGTGTATATATAGGCACCGAAAGGATTGCATGTGTATTTCTTTAGTTCAGTTTCTCTTGAAGTGTTCGCTCTATGGTCCAAAACAAGCCTTACAGGCTTAGTTTGCGAAATTTCAAGGAGTTCTATTAGGGGTTGGTTATTATCAAAGCAATTTTGATCCCTTCATGTTTTAAGAAAATCCATACATGGCATAATCATTCTTCTTGTGTATGTAGATGATATTCTCATTATAGGAAATGACACAAGCAAGATACGTTCCCTCGAGTGTGTCCTAAAGGAATCTTTTCAGATGAAGGATCTTGGTCTTTTAAGCTATTTTTTGGGACTTAAGGTACAACAAACTACCAAGGGAATTTTCCTCAATCAATACAAGTACTTACAAGACCTTATTGATTTAGTATGCTTGAGTATTATCTATTTCATGGATATTGTGACCATGTCGGTGGAACCTTGCACAACTTCTTAGTGTATGGAAACAGATGAAGAATTCTGATATGGTCACGGCGAAGATGGTGAATCTGAGAAGGAAGACTCGACTCAGAAACACCAAAGATGGATAATAAAAAGGATAAGGAAAAGGAGTCGTCATCTAGTCTTTTAATGGAAAGACGTGGAAAGCTAATTACAAAGAAAACTCGATGAAATCAATGCAAAGATACACATGTGTGCTCCATGCCTAATGGATGCACTACTTAACCATTGCGCGCTAGAGAAAGGATAAGGATTCTTGTTATGCATGGTGAAGGTGTTAGGTACCCCCATACGTCCGAAGAATTCGGTCTTTCAAGGTTAACTACTTGGTCATGATCTAGTGTGTGTTTGCTTATCTACTTCTATTACACATGTCTAAGATGAATGCGAAAAATGACAAATCTCCACGAAACAATGAATAAAAGAGAAATGATAAGGAAAATAATTCGAGGGACAATGTAGGCATTGAAAATACCATTCTATTGTATGCCCTTGGGCGATGAGAAAAACCATGTAAAAATTTAAAATGTTCGGAAAGTGTCACGTAAAACAGTGGAAACTAGGAAAATTCGAGGACATCAAATAAGAGAAAATAATCCTCATTTTGGGTCATGTCGGCATCGTCAAGTCTGTTAATGTACGCTCTCGGACGATGAAAATACAAATCAAATCAAAACCATAAAACTCGGAGGAAATCCGGAAAACAATGTGAAGATTAAGTTTGACATGAGCTTGAAATGTGTGTGCAAGATACAAAAAGATATGTATGAGAATATATAAACGAAAAAAAATATCAAGATGTACAAATGAATGCATGGATGGAATAAGCAAGTTTTCAAGGATTTTTGCACAAAAATTACATGTTTTTGGGTAAAGACTGGGATATTCAAGGTTTAATCTACAGATGTGTCAAGAAACATATTTCTGTGCAAGAAGTTGGGGGTTAAATATGTAAAATTGTGTATTTTGGATAAAAATTGATATTTTCAGGGTTTAATATGTAAATGTGCTAGAAAAAAAATATGTTTTTAGTACAATTTAAAAGAAACTGTGAGTTAAATGTGCAAAACTATGTGTTTTTGAGTGAAAATAGAAATTCTTAGGGTTCCGTTTGTAAATGTGCTAGAAAAATATGTGTTTAGTGCAATTTATGAGAAATTCAGGGTTAAATGTGCAAATTTGTGGACTTAAGGTGAAAGAAAACAAAATCTGAGGGTTTCTGTCAAAGACTAAGGACCTAAAAGTTTATGAAAAGAGTGGAGAGGTTAAATTGAAAGTTTTCTAAAATAAAACTATATTAAAACGATTTGTAAACAAATGCAAGGACTAAGATGCAAAATGTGGAGACTTAAGTACAAAGAAAGGAAAAAAAGAGAGCTTTTTATAAGAAACTTTTAAAAAGTATGATGGTCTTCTCCGACGCCTAATCATGCATCCAACCATCAGAGAAGCAAGAGAGAAGAAATAGGAGGTGATCCATTGGCTCCGATTGAGCATCAGATGGCTGGAAGCTTCCTCCCACCTCTCTTGTCGGTGTCGATTCTGACGATGAGCTCAGAGAGAAAGGAGTTGTTGGAGACGACGGATCAACGGTCCGATGATCCTAAGAAGTCGACGGGAGGAAAAGGAAGAGATTCCCACACTTGGATGCGAGAATAGCAATGTGTGCCCCTTCCTCGACCTGGCTCGTCGTCGTCGTCGTCGTCGTCTTTTCTGGCGAGGTTGGCTGCAAGAGGTGACCTGAGGCTTCGAAGCGGTGCTTCAAGGCTTCCACAGGCCAGAAAAAAGGAAGAGGAAGGTTTTCCAACGCTTCGAAGGGAGCTACGATGTGTGAACCTCCCAGTCGAATTTCACTGTTGATTATTTTCTTCGGCGACGGTGACGGTTGCGTGCGGCGAGCTCCTTCCAGTAGCTACCAGAGACGACGTTGAGGCGTCTAAGGGGGTGGGAAAACTCAAAGGATGGAAGCCTAACTAATCCACACTCTCCAGGATATGAATCAAACAGTGGATTCATTCTCCCACCTAACTCGCCGGGACACGGATCCGGTGGCTAACAGAGCTTGAAACCATGGCCTGGGAGCCTTGTTCCTCCATTGGAACGACTCCAAGGAGGTTGAGGAAGGCTTATGCGATGAAATGCAATAGAATTGAGCTCAGTCAAGGGCCTTACCTGTGCTTGCTGCGGCTGGAAGTGTTTTCAGTCGTCAGAGCTTGTCGGAGATGGTGATCGGAGAACCCTAGTTGTTTGACGAAGGCTCCTGAACTTTGAGTAACTCTTTCTCAAGGTTTCTCAATGGATTCCCTACTGGTTCTCTCTGATTTTTTGCTTGGTTGGTCTCCTTCCATGTTTTTTCTTTTTCCTTCCTTTCTTTTTTTTACAAATGGAAGGGTATTTATAAGTTTATATGATTAGGTTGTTGGGGAATTGGTTTAGGTTGTTAGGGAATTGGTTTAGGTTGTTATGAAAGTTTGTTAAAGTGGTTATGGTTGATTGGATATTAGTTAAGGTTGTTAGGGTCTAGTGGAGATTAGTTAAGGTTATTAGGGTTTAGTGGAGATTAATTAAAATTGTTAGGATTTTATGGGTATTAGTTGATGTAGTTGAGGTTTAGTGGAGATTAGTTAAGGTTATTAGGGCTTAATGGAGATTAGTTGAGGTGGTTAGAGTTTAGTGGAGATTAATTAAGGTTATTAGGATTTAGTGGAGATTAGTTAAGGTTGTAGGTTGAGTGGGAATTAGTTAGGGTTGTTAGGTTGAGTGAGGAATTGGTTAAGGTTGTTAAGTTTAGTGAGAGTTAGTTAGGGTTGTTAAGTTAGAGTTTAGTGGATATTAGTTAAGGTTATTAGGGTTTAGTGGAAATTAGTTATGGTTGTTAGGTTGAGTGGGAATTAGTTAGGGTTATTAAGTTGAGTGAAAATTAGTGAGGATTGTTAGGTTAGAGTTTGACTGCAGGAATATGGAATGTCTACAGTTGTCTCTCCTTGAACGAGGTCAACGGACGAATGGAACATAGACTGATGTTCAGGATTGACAAGGACATCTCGCCCCCGTTCATAAGGAAAAAAGAAAAGGTTAAGAAGACATTTCATATTCTTGCAGTCAAATCCTAACTTAACAAACCTAACTAATTCCCACTTAACTTAAGAACCTTAACCAATTCCTCATTTAACCTAACAATCCTAACTAATTCTCACTCAACCTAACAATCTTAACTAATCTCCACTAAATCCTAACTACCTCAACTAATCTCCATTAAATCCTTATAACTTTAACTAATTTCCACTAAACTCTAACAATCTCAATTAATCTCCACTAAATCCTAACCTAACAATCCTAACTAATTCTCACTTAACCGAACAACCTTAACCAATTTCTCATTCAACCTAATAACCCTAACTAATTCCCACTCAACCTAACAACATTAACTAATTTCCACTAAACCTTAACAACCTTAACTAATTTCCACTAAATCCTAACTACCTCAACTAAGTTCCATTGAACACTAACAATATTAACTAATCTCCATTAAACCATAATAACCCTGACTAATGTCCACTCAACCATAACCACTTTAACAAACTTTCATAACAACTTAAATCAATTCCTTAACAACCTAATCATATAAGCTTATAAATACCTTTCCATTTGCAAAAAAAAATGAAAGGAAGGAAGAAGAAAAAACATGGAAGGAGACCAACCAAGCAAAAAATCAAAGAGAACCAGTAGGGAATCCATTGAGAAACCTTGAGAAAGAGTAACTCAAAGTTCAGGAGCCTTCATCAAACAACTAGGGTTCTCCGATCACCATCTCCGACGAGCTCTGACGACTGAAAACACTTCCAGCCGCAGCAAGCACAGGTAAGGCCCTTGACTGAGCTCAATTCTATTGCATTTCATCGCATAAGCCTTCCTCAACCTCCTTGGAGTCGTTCCAATGGAGGAACAAGGCTCCCAGGCCAGAGTTTCAAGCTCTGTTAGCCACCGGATCCGTTTCCCGGCGAGTTAGGTGGGAGAATGAATCCACTGTTTGATTCATATCCTGGAGAGTGTGGATTAGTTAGGCTTCCATCCTTTGAGTTTTTCCACCCCCTTAGACGGCTCAACGTCGTCTCTGGTAGCTACTGGAAGGAGCTCGCCGCACGTAGCTGTCACCGTCGCCGAAGAAAATAATCAACAGTGAAATTCGACTGGGAGGTTCACACATCGTAGCTCCCTTCGAAGCGTTGGAAAAGCTTCCTCTTCCTTTCTTCTGGCCTGTGGAAGCCTTGAAGTATCGCTCCGAAGCCTCCGGTTACCTCTAGCAGGCAACCTCGTCCGAGAAGAAGACGACGACGACGAGCTAGGTTGGGGAAGGGGCACACACTGCCATTCTCCAAGTGCGGGAATCTCTTCCTTTTCCTCCCGTCGACTTCTCAGATCATCGGACCGTTGATCCGTCGTCTCCAGCAACTCGTTTCTTTCCGAGCTCGTTGTTGGAATCGACACCGACGAGAGAGGTGGGAGGAAGCTTTTAGCCGTTTGATGCTCAATCGGAGCCAATGGATCACCTCCTCTTTCTTCCCTCTTATTTTCTAATAGTTGGGTGCATGATCAAGCGTCGGGGAAACCCTGGATGGCTTCCCAGCCAGTCGTCGTCGACGAAGTTTAGTTGTCGACGACCGTCATGTTTTTTAAAAGTTCCTTATAAAAAACTCTCTTTTCTTTTCTTTTTTTGCATTTAGATTCCTGCATTTTGCATCTTAGTCCTTACATTTGTTTACAAATCGTTTTAATATAGTTTTATTTTGGAAAACTTTCAGTTTGGCTCCTGTACTCTTTTTATAAACTTTCAGGTTCCTAGTCTTTGACAAAAACCCTTAAATTTTGTTTTCTTTCACATTAAGTCCACAAATTTACATATTTAACCCTGAATTTCTCTTAAATTGCAATGAACATATATTTTTTGGCACAATTACAGATGAGACCCTGGGAATTTTATTTTTTACCCAAAATGCACAGTTTTGCATATTTTACCCCCATCTTCTTTAAAATTGCACAGAAATATGTTTCTTGACACATTTGTAGATTAAATCTTGAATATCGTAGTCTTTACCTAGAAACATGTAATTTTTACGCAAAGGTCCTTAGAAATTTGTTTTTTTTCCATCCATACATTCATTTGTACATATTGATACTTTTTTTCGTATATATATTCTCATGCATTTCTTCTTGTATCTTGTACACACATTTCTAGGCTCATTTCAAACTTAATCTTCACATTGTTTTCTAGATTTCCATCGACTTTCATGGTTTTGATTTGATTTGGATTTTTATCATCCGAGGGTGTACATTAACAGGTTTGACGATACCGACATGGTTCCGAATGAGGATTATTTTCTCTTATTTGATTTTCTCGAATTTTCCACTATTTTGCATGACTCTTTCCGAACATTTCTGATTTTTACATGATTTTCTTCATCGCCTAAGAACGTATAGTAAAGCGTCATTTTTAATGCCTACATTGTTCTTCAGATCATTTTCCTTATCATTTCTCTTTTATTCATTGTTTCTTGGAGATTTGTTATGTTTTCGCATTCATCTTAGGCATGTGCATTAGAAGTAGACAAGTAAACACACACTAAATTATGAGTAAGTGGTTAACTTTGAATGACCGAATTTTTTGAGCGTATGGGGGTGTCTAGCATTTTCTCCATGTGTAATAAGAATCCTTACTTTTTCTTTAGTCCGTAATAGTTAAGTGTTGCATCCATTAGGCACGGAACACACATGTGTATCTTTGCATTGATTTCATCAAGTTTTCTTTGTAATTGGTTTTCCTCGTCTTTCCATTAAAAGACTAGGTGACAATTCCTTTTCATTATTCTTTTTATTATCCTTATTTAGTGTTTTTAAGTTGAGTCTTCCTCTTCGGATTCACCATCTTCACCGTGACCATATTGGGATTCTTCATGTATCTCCATGCACCGAGGAGTTGTGCCGGGTTCCACCAACATAGTCACAAGAACTGACGACTCTGTTGGGGATAATCAAATTCTGACTTTCATGTTGGTTTTCTTGCTTGCTTGACATTGTTTATACATTTTGTGTTTATTTGTTTGTCCTACTTGTTTGTACATATTTGACTGTAAATATTTTTTGTGTCGTTTTACACGATTGTTATGCCACAGCACATGCACATGACCTGATTCATGCCTTTTGTTATGATGCTTGCTTCTTTTTCACCTACCTGATAACACAACACTAGCACTTGCCATGTTTATGTCTTTTGCTTATTGGTTGAATGTTTGGATGTCATGATTGTGTGTTTTTTTTTCCTTTCTGTATTTGCCATGATTAGGAGAGTAGAGACATGATTGTCTCCCTTCCTGGTTAAAATAAAACAATTCAGATGAACAAATAATAAGGCATAATTTGAGACAAATGTTCACAATCCCCTTGGTTTAATAAAACGCAAGTAAAAGACACTAAGGATATGTGTATGAATGTTCATTTTAGAAAGCATGCATTTTCTCTTATCTTGTGTCCACTCATAGTCTGCGAAGGACAGTTCTAGTTCTCCATTTTATTGCTTTGATGTAGGACGTGTTGTCATTTTGTTCTTCCTTGTCTAGGGTCGTGTCAATGTTAGTAGAGGGTACTGTTCTTTGCTATTGTAGGAGTTGAGGCCACCAACACATCACTTGTTTACTGCCTGCACTTTGGCTAGGATTTAGAACGGGAACCTTACTTTTCTGACTAGAGTCAAAATCAAAACCCGTGAGTGCGTCTCTTATGGTCAATCCTAGACGGGACATGCATGGTGAGAGAGTGCATATTAGGAGTATTATTCTTGTACATATGTGCTATTTATACCACCCTAACAAACAATTGCATAGCTTACATGTTTCTTCTTTTGTTTTGTCTTTATCTTTTCTCTTCGCTCATAAACTAGTTTTTTCTTTTTATAGTTCAGTGTTCCGTATGCGAGTTCCTAAGCCAGAGTTCGGGCGATCCTTTCAGTGATCTCAGTCTTGAGGCATTGCTCTCAACTTTCCTTCCTCGAGCTATCCGTCACTATGATAGTTCCTCGTAGGTGTCATCCCCCTGTCTGCAATCGCAGTCCCGTCTTTACTTGCTCGCAGTCCATTATGGCCCAACGAGCTTCTGAGACTTTTGTACCAGCTGCTTCGGAGGCGATCTTTGTTTCTGTCCTTCCTTCCTCCCTCATTTTGACATCTGTTACTTCATCTATTCTCCATGAAAGTCAGTTTTAGGCACATGGAGTTTACTGTCATTCTGTTTCGGGACACTGATAGACCTTGATTGGTCTGGAGCCCACAATTGAGGCGGTAACTGTGACCACCACAAGGACACCTGATCTGATAATATCTTGTCCTTTGGTTAGCTCAGTCCCCTTGGACACACGGTTGGCTGTGATTGCCTCCTTTATAGGAATCCAACCAGTCGGATCTTTGAACTTCTAGTCCCCTTTGACATCCCTTTCGTTTGTTCTTTCGGTCCTCGGTACCGCTAATGATGACTCCGCTACTGTGCAATTTCAGCAGCTTCTAGTTTTTTCACTGAGGCTACAGAACATGGCTCTTTCTTTGGATTTTACTCTAACTACTTTTGTTTGTCCTGTTCTTGAGGTTCGAGACATTTTATGCGCACCTATCATACCACCACCGCAGTCGTCGCCATAGCTTCTTGCTGCCTCGACGACAGGCGCCACATCTCTGCTATTAGCATCATCACCATTGTGTACACAGCATATTCTTCCATCTGTTGGTGGTCAGTCTTTTGGGTTGGCAGGAGTATAATAGTCCGTGAACCCGGTCATACCGGTACAACAGTTGCTCCATACACAACACCACGTTTAGCACAGCATATTGCCATTCTTGCACCTTTGCATTAGATTCAGGCATCAGTATACATGTCACCACAAACAATACACACGCACGGATACGCTGATCATCATGCCACGACACCAGGTGATGAGATAATAGATCTAGAGGAACACGTGGGTGTTTTAAATATAGTGTACGTGGGACCCACCCTAGCTAGGGGTGGCAACGGGTCGGGTCTGGGTTGGGTCTACCTATACCCAGACCCAGACCCATCATATTTCATGGGTTTGGGTCTGAAAATCTAGACCCAGACCCAGACTCATGAAGATAATGGGTCTGGGTCCGGGTCTAACGGGTTCAGCAATCTTTTTCCATTTTTTTTGACAAAATTAACTTTTCATCCGTAGTCGTGGACGACGGGCTTGGTGAACATCAGGGGGCGGTCCTTGGCCTCCTCCTCGTCCTCGAGGTCGGTGGTGCTGAGATTTATGCAGGAGCAGCGCTCCAGGGATGCGAAGAAGGCGGAGGCCACGCTGGCGCCCACCCAGGTCGCCATCCGGTCGAGCTTCTCGCACGTCGTGAAGCTAGAGTTCTCCATCTTCGTCGGGCGGCACGATCGAGGTCGAATTGCCGTTCTCGAAAGGTGTAAAGAAGACCCCAGGAGGAAGGGGCGAACTTGGTTTTTCCTGTGTTTCTTCGCGTTCCCCTGAGAAAGAGGGCAAGAATGAAGAAGACGATGGGACAAATGGGAAAAGGAAGGCGTGCCTGGTGGTTGGAGTGCTCGAGGGTGGAGGGATAGGGGTTGCGGTCTTGAGGAATGACGGAATGCAGATTGCAGAGGGAGGCACGCCATATACATATATATAGTTAGTGTTACTTATATATATATATATATACATATATATATATTAGCGGGTCCACGGGTCTGGGTTTTTTTAGACCCAGACTCGACCCAATAAGTGAGCGGGTCTAACGGGTCCGGGTCCATGGGTCCACGGGTCTGAAAATTAAGACCCAGACCCAGACCCACGGGTCTGGGTCTAGACCCAACCCATTGCCGCCCCTAACCCTAGCTGCACAATTAACGTCAGTAGCAACCCTAGATGCACTTCTCATCAGAATGAACGATTTGGAGAGAGTACTACGATTAGTGCAAGGCGGAGATCGTCAGTCTTACATCTTTCGGGACCTCTGCTACTTTTCAGAGGCTGTACTTTCCAGAGGCTTGAAAAATACAACGAGAAAGGCTGTCTAAGTTCGCATCTCAGGGCGTATTATGGTGATGTTGCTCAGTTATAGGTTGATGAAAGGCTGCTTATTTGTCTTTTCTAGAAGTGCTTTACAGGTTTAGCTATAAAGTGGTTCACATCTTTAGATATGACTACTATTAAAACTTGGAATGACCTTAGTCAGGCTTTTCTGGAACAATATTTATTCAATCTTGACATGGTCTCAAAGCGTGAAGACCTAATCGCAACAAAGCAGAAGTCCACGAGTCGTTCGGGGAGTACGTCGGGCATTGGCGAGCCCTCGTTTCACAAGTTCGTGATAGATCTTCTGATGAAGAGTCTATCGAAATGATAATCTGAGGAGCATAGCCAGCCATAGGGGCTCTGCTGAGTATTCAGTCCATTTCTACTTTTGCATCCCTGATTAAAGCTGGTACTCTGTGTTGAAAAATCTTATATTTATTTTGATGATAACAAATTTCAGTGTGATTAAACACAGGTGATCACATAAGACCATATGAAAAATTCATGTATTACATTTGTAAATCATTCATATGAGATGTAATAATCATTCATTTGTAATCTTGATATAAAAATGTATTGATATGTAAAGAAAGAAAGAATTTGTAGTTTACATGTTAAACGGCATACCGAATATTTTCGGTATACCGATTCAGGAGAAAACAGCAAATCAAACGGCACACCGAAATTCAAAGAGAAAATGAAGCTGCAAGAAAACGGTCGACCGAATATTTTCGGTATACCGTTTCAGGAGAAAACGGCACATCAAGTGGTACACCGAAGTTCAAGGACCAAGGGAGCTTATTGTATTTTCGGTAGACCGAAATATTTCGGTATACCGATTTAACCCGACCGTTACAGATTTCGGTCGATCGATTTTTTTCGACATACCGAATCTTGTGTCAGTAATCAGCGGATTTACTAGTCGTTAGTCACACTTAGAAAAACTTGTAACACTATAAATTAAGGTCCATATGTAGCTCATAAATCACTGAATCTTTCATTGAGCTAATATACTATTAGTGCTTCAAGTGAGTGTGTAAAGAATCCATCCAAGTTTTGCTTCAAGCACAAAGAGCTTTAACCTTCATTCAGTCAAGCAAGAGCAAAGATCACAAAGTACTCAAAGTTCTCTCTTGTCTTCAAGCATTCTGAGGTTTTCCTGGAAGGAGAAGAAAATTGTGATACAAGTGTACAAACAAGGTAAATTTGTAATTTGTAATATTCTAGTTATTGAATATAAGGGTTAAAGTCTCAAGTTGGGAACTTGAGGAGTGGACTAAGTCGGGATTGGCTGAACCACTATAAATCCTTTGAGTATTTGTGATTGAATGTCTTTGTGATTAATCTTTAATATTCTCAAGTTTGCATATTAATTTTTAAAGACTAAATTAAAATCGAAAAATCTCTATTCACCCCCTCTCTAAGGAAGCATTAGTATCCTACACTCTGGTCGAGAGTTCATTGCATAGTCGAAGTTTTCCTACATTAGCGGCATTAGTCAAATAGACCATGGCTTCGGATCACAACGGAGGGACTAGCAACGACAACGACAGCAGCAATAGATCTAACATCGGATATTCGCGGAGAAAGGACATTGCAAAGAATTTTGTGGCATATGTAGGAGTTTCGGTTATGCCAATTAGTGTGGTGAGCTCGTTAGCATAGAATCAAATGGTTTATACTTTTGTACCTAGAGTACCACGCACATCATAAATTACGACCAACGCTGAGCCAGTATATCAGCTCGCATCGGCAAGGCAAGGGCGCAACTCAGGACCAATGCAACCACGATAGCCTGAGAGGGATTACACTCCTTTGTTGAGCCACTGAGTGTCGTATTCTCCAAAGTTGCGTCATTCCTGAGATTTCCGAAAATTCGCCCACCACCGAACCCACTTCCGTAGTGGTTTAAAGCGGATTTATTTTGCGGTTTCCACAGAACTGCGGGACACTCTACGGATAACTGTTATACACTTTGGAATGCAATTTAGGACTTGATTGACCAGAAGGTCATCGTCATCAACACACAGGAGGCAAAGTCTGCGTCAGCTGCATCGATACTCCATCCTTCTACATCTGCACATAGCAATATAGTCAATCGACCTTTGTTTGAGCACATTGCTGGAACTTCAGGAGTTCATCTCATTTCTTCTGTTGAGTCTGCACCCTCATTGCTTGACCCTTCTCTTCTTATTCATGACATCTCAGATCCTTTTCCTCATCAACTTTACCAATCCTTTGTTGAAGCTTCTAGTTCTATAATTAACATGATTCAGCTAACTGCCAAGTTGAGGCGCGTAGTTACTAAACCTACCATGCAATCCACCTCACCATCTGTTTGTTTGCTAGTTAGATCAAAATCATACCTGGTTTAAAAAATGTCAATATCTACTTCATCAAACACATCAGTCCTGGTCTCAGTGGAATTAGAGGTCTGTACTACTGTGGTCATTAACTTGACATAGGATACTCATCGCATGTCCTACAGCTACGCTACAGAAATATGCATTGAGGTAATACGGTCAGGACAGGTGTACAAGGCCCTATTTCTGGCTAACAAGCCCAACCAGTCAATTGCCTCTTATCCTAACCAGAGAATCAGATTCCCAGTCATTTTCCCGAAGAAGTAACCCCAAGAGTCAATCCCACCACTACCAAAAAGGCCTCACCTGTAGCAGATATCACGATTCAATTGAAAAAGGTTAAAACAAATATTCCCATTTGGTATTTAATTCACACATCAGTTGAGCATAGAAAGGCCTTCCTCCGAGTTCTCCAAGCCGTCCATGTTTTTCCAATAATACAACCGTCAACCTTGGAGAACATGGTAAGAATGTTTGCTACGCCACAGGTGATTTGCTTCTCTAGTTTAGAATTACCCTTGGTAGCTACCAATCACAACCAATCTCTGTTTATTACGGTGCAATACCAGAATCTCCGTATTCCTCTTACTTTAGTGGATAATCGTGTCGACTTAAATGTCTGCTCCTTACGAACCGCAAGTTAGGTCGGATTCAAATCTGAAGACATTACTCTAGTTGTGAAAAGAATGACGACATTTGATAACACGTATTATGATGCTTTAGGAATTTTGGTTATTCCCTTAATCATTAGTCCTGTCTGTTTCGAGGTTGAGTTTTATGTTGTTGATCTCGAACCCGTCTTTCAATCTCCTGCTTGGGCGCCCTTGGCTCCACAAGCATTAAGTTATCCCCTTGACTCTTCACTGAATGATTAAGTTCCATTGGAACAATGACATTGTTGTTGTAATGGTGGAAAATATTGAAAAGGAGAAAGTCGAGGCGGTATCTTCGTTGTTTCCTCAAACTATCCATTTTGACTCTAAGTCTTCTGATGTGCTCTACCGAGTTGACTGCTTTGAGCCTGTCAATCCGATTCTCGAGCGTGCCAGTCATTTGGTCGCTTTTGGTAATTCTTTTATGATGGTCGAGAATTTTTGTCGGAGGTGGGGGTACGAGAAAGGAGCACCTTTCGGGAAGAATGGTTAAGGAATCGTTGAACCAATTACTGCGGAGAAAAGACGAGAATTTAAAGGCCTGAGATACAGATGGAAGCCGTAGGATGGATTCTCAAGGAATCATAAGTTCCAAAAACTTTTTATTCTATGAGATTTAACTAACTTTATTAGTACAGGATTTCTAGATCCCAATCAGAATCTTGTTGTTGCAGGAGTCTGAATAGAATGAGCTAACTAGTGGATCAGAGTGGGTATGTGTTGAGGACTATTATTCTTAGAAAGTGGTTGTGGATCGCATAACAAGTCCAACATCGTCCTTTCCTCTAAGGACAATCAGGCTTGCGTTACCGCCTCCGGAGTTAGTTGTAGGTCCTCCTGCAGATCCTATTGCGGTTACAATTTCAGCAGGAGTAGTTTCAGTTGTAGTTTCACCAACATATCAGTTAGCTTTGACGGAGTCACAGCCAAGTCAGCCAGAATTGCCATCTAAAGTACGAGATACACTAGTGCATACTATGTGGATTTTGCTTCTGATGAAGAGGAGGGAGATGCTGTAGTGGCACAAGTTGACAGCATGCTTAGTGATTTGGAAGTTCTGTTCCAGGAATAGTTGGCAACACTGGTGAAGGATGCAGAGAGTGAACTCAAGCGCAAAAAAGGAAAAGGTGTAGTCATGGAATGCATCGCAGAGCAGTTAGTTTTGTAGGGTCAGTTCACCATCATGGTCCTAGAAGAGGACAGATTAGTGAATGCTAGACCAGAGGAGTTAATCTCCTATTAGTCGGGAGACAGGTCTAGTTGATACTACCAGTTTTGGCCCTATTTGAGCAATAGGGTTCAAAAAAAATAATCTTGAGTTAGGCTTAGGAGAGAATGTAGTCAGCAGCACTCACATCATTTGGTCAGAGGACAGTTGTCCACCTGTCTCACATTGTACATACCACCTAAGAAGATCAGAAAAATAAAAACAGTCATCCACACAATAAGGCTATGAAATAAGTGGAACAGCTAGATACATCTGTAAGTTCGGGTACGTCAGAATCAGAGATTGTCAGAGGTATGTACAAAAAAATCAGAGTGACAGTAACTATTTTAAAGCATCATTAAGGACAGAGTGTTGAGCAAATTTGCACTTTTGAAAACACGGATCCATCTTTCTAGCAAGAGGTCCTTTTTGAACTTATCACATATGAGGAAGAGGATGATGCGGAAATAGGGGAGGATGGTCATGACGGACCAGATTTTCGGCCTTATGATTATGATCCAGAAGGCCTGAACTTGCATGTAGAAGAGGAAACTGAGTGTGTGAACATTGGTATTGTTGAAAATGTTAGGGAAGTGCGAATTAGTGTCAGACTCATAGTGCAGGCCTGGGCAGAACTTATTGAGCTTCTCCGAGAGTTTGCAGATATTTTCGCCTGGAGCTATAATGACATGGTCAGGCTAGACGTTAAGGTAGTGGTGCACACATTACCGCTTAAGCGTAACATCAAGTCGGTCAAATAGAAGTTGCGTATATGACGATTGCAGTGGTTGTTGAAGTTGAAAGAGGATATAATAAAGCAACATAAGGTCAATTTTCTAAAATTCGTCTTCTATCTAGAATGGTTAGCAAATGTGGTTTCAGTGCTAAAGAAAGATGTTCAGGTTCGAATGTGTATTGATTACAGAGACCTAAACAAGGCAAGCCCAAAGGATGACTTTCCACTCCGGTACATCGATGTACTTGCAAATAATACTGCAGGACATAAAATGTTGTCATTCATGAACGGATTCTCAGGTTACAATCAAATTAGAATGGTAGTGGAAGATATGGAGAAAACGTCCTTTATTACCCCATAAGGAGTATTCTACTACAAGGTTACGTTATTCGGGCTAAAGAATGTCGAGACCACATATCAAAGGACGATGACGGCATTGTTCTATAATCTCATGCATCAGGATATCGAGGTCTATGTGAATGATATAATAGCTAAGTCAAAAGAGTCCGAAGAATACATTGCTTGCTTGAGAAAGTTGTTCAACCGCTTGCGAAAATACAAATTGCGGTTTAAACCCAACAAATGTGTATTTGGGGTGGCATCAGGCAAGTTACTGAGATATATCATCAGCCAGAGAGGAATTGAGGTGGATCTGAATAAGGTTAAAGCCATCATTGAGATGTCTTCTCCTACAACAGAAAAGAAGGTCTGAGGGTTGCTAGGGTGGTTGCAGTATATCAGTCGATTTATTGCTCAGTTGACATCAATTTGTGAGTCAATCTTCAAGTTCTTGAGGAAAAACGTACAGATCCATTGGAGTGATGAGTGCCAAGAAGCTTTTGACAAGATTAAGAGACTCTTGGTAAGACCACTAGTCCTAGTTTCTCCGACATCAGGGCGTCTTTTATTGCTCTATTTGTCAGTAACACAACATTCAATGAGTGCAGTCCTAGGTCAGCACGATGAAACGGTTTGTAAAGAGATGGTCATTTATTATTTAAGTAAGATATTCAATGATAGCTTTTAACGGATATCAATACATTCTGATAGCTATTGATTACTTTACTTAATGGGTGAAGGTAGCTTTTTACAAAACAGTGACGGCCTCAGTAACCAAAAAATTTATCAGGAATAATATCATCACCCGATATAGGGTCCTGCATTCAATTATTTCTGATAATGGGACAAATTTCATAGCCCAAAGGGTCAAGAATTTTCTACAGGAGTTTCATATCAAGCATTCAATTAGTGGGAATTAATTCTTGTGACTATGTCGATGGAACCTTGCACGACTTCTCGGTGCGTGGAAACATACGAAGAATCCCGATATAGTCATAGTGAAGATGGTGAATCCGAGGAGGGAGACTTGACTTAGAAACAGCAAAGAAAGATAATAAAAAGGATAAGGAAAAGGAGTCGTCACCTAGTCTTTTAATGGAAAAACGAGGAAAATCAATCACAAAGAAAACTCAATGAAATCAATGCAACGATACATATGTGTGTTCTGTGCATAATAGATGCAATACATAGCCATTACGGGTCAGAAAAAGAGTAAGGATTCTTGTTACGTATTGTGAAGGTGTTAGGCACCTTATACGCCCAAAGAATTCAGTCCTTCAAGGTTAATCACTTGCTCATGATCTAGTGTGTGTTTGCTTGTCTACTTCTAATGTACATGTCTAAGATGAATGCGAAAACATGACAAATTTCTAAGAAATAATGAATAAAAGATAAATAATAAGGAAAATAACCCAAGGGACAATGTAGGCATTGAAAATGCCGTTTTACTGTACGTCCTTGGGAAAACGTCACGCAAAAGAGCGGAAACTAGGAAAATCCGAGAAAATTAAATAACAGAAAATAATTCTCATTCGAGGCCTTGTTGGCATCATCAAGCTTATTAATGTATGCCCTCGAATAGTGAAAATCCAAATCAAATCAAAATCATGAAACTCAGAGGAAATCTGGAAAACAATGTGAAGATTAAGTTTGACATATTAGTTTATATGATTAGGTTGTTAGGGAATTAGTTTATGTTGTTATGAAAGTTTGTTAAAGTGGTTATGGTTGAGTAGAGATTAGTTATGGTTGTTAAAACTTAGTGGAAATTAGTTAAAGTTATTAAAGTTTAATGGAGATTAGTTAAGGTTGTTAGGGTTTAGCGGAGATTAGTTAGGGTTGTTAGGTTGAGTGAGGAATTAGTTAGGATTGTTAGGTTAGAGTTTGACTGCAAAAATATGGAATGTCTACAGATATTCCTATGGAAGTTAATCTAAAGCTTCGTAGTGATGAGAGCAATCTACTTACAAATCCCACTTTGTATCGAAAACTTGTTGGTTCCTTGATCTTTCTCTTGTTCACTTGCCCTGTCATTTCTTACGCAGTTAATATTGTAAGTCAATTTATGTCTTCTCCTCGTCATATTCATCTTGCTGTTGTTAACCATATTATTTGGTAATTTGAAAGGGATGCCAAATCGAGGCATTTACTTCCTTTGTGATTCTGCATTATCCTTAACTGTATATGCCGATGCTGATTTGGGTGGATGTCCAAACACCCGCAAGTCCACAACTGGTTAGTGTATCTATTTGGGGAAGAGTCTCTTCTCTTGGAAGTGCAAGACGCAAGATCGAGTCTCAAAATCTACCACTAAAGTAGAATATAGAGCAATGTCCTCCGTTTGTTCAGATTGCATGGTTGCAAGGATTATTGGATGAACTTAGGTTCTCACAATTGACACTTATACCTTTACATGCTGATAATACAAGTGCCATCAAGATTGTTGAAAATCCAGTTTATCATGAGTGAGCAAATTTTATTGAAATAGACTGCTATTATATTTGTGATGCTTACAACAAACAACTAATACCACTTCCTCATGTGTCCTCCAAGGGGCAGGTTGTCGATATTTTCACCAAATCTTTTTCATCTAATAGACATCATTTCCTTACTAGCAAATTGTTGTTGATTAATTCACCAGCATCAATTTGAGTGGGGGTGTCAAGATTTTGGCAATCAAAAGATTTCAGATCTCTCCTTATTTTTATATCCATTATAGGCTAGCTATAAATATATTCTCTGCAACTGTAGATATCTTATTGTATTTTCCATATTTGTATTTCCCTTATTTGACTATAAATCTATCTATATAAAAAGCCTAGATCCTTTAGATGAGGCAGGCTATTCCAGAATATCTTCTCCACATTCTTGGTGTTCTCAAATTGTCATGTCTATCACGTGTTATTGTTTAGAATTGCAGTGTTGGTGGCTAGGAGGTTTGAGTAGATAGAGAGGGATCTTTTATGGCTATGAGAAAGGGTCCGGTTTTGGGAAACACCATTTGTTGAGGTGCTATTCATTCAGTCAAGTAAAGAGGTGTTAGCAGGGGTGGGCTCTCCAACTTGCATTATTTGGTAATTAGTTGTAAAGGTTGGGAAAGAGAGGAAAGAGAGGCATCTTGCGGCAGGAGCGGTGCTAAGCTGGTGGTACTACGATGATCTTAAAGCTGAGGTGTCACTTGTAGGCTAATGGTTGGTGAGGTTTTTGTAGATTGGGTGGTTTCGCACTTAGCTCCCTTAGAGAAGTTTTCCCACCCCTTCCATGATTTCTCTGTCTATTTGAGTGTTACTTATGAGTAGACAAAGAATGTGAGGGCCTCCGATGCAAGACATAGACTTCAAGTAGAGAACCATGAAGATGAGGAAAACATTGAGCTTTACATCTTACTTCATTTGCTTGATAGCTGTATCAGACAACATCCCATACCTGTTGATTCCCTTCTAGCCCATGTCCATATGAAGCAACGTATAAACTGGTGCAAATATGGGTCAACACACAAGTGCATCATAGGCTCTGCCAGATTTTGCATGTTAGGAGTCCTTGCAGGTCTGGCACTTGATCTACATGGAAACATTCTCAGTGAAGTTAGCTCTACTCTATCCTTGGTGATGGTGTATGTGAATCCTATTGCTTTTTAAATAGTAGGGAAATTATTTTACCACTATTCAGAGACAGCAATATACAAAACACATAAAGAAACTAGAAGAGATCTAAGAACAGATCCCTCAACCATGGTACCAAATTTTGACACATGTTGGCGAAATTTTGCCGACATGTGTCGGAAACTCAACTTTCTGACATGATATTCAACTGTAATTCGAAAAATTCTCAATGTGGGGCCATGTCAATCCATGACGGTATATTTGGGTCTATGTTGGTGCCATGTCGGTGGAAACAGAGTAAAAATCTTATATTTTTTGACTTCAAATATGTCTTGTTAAGTTGCAAAACTCCTCTTATTTTAGCACTCTATTCACATTAACAACTTACATCATAATACTTAGAATGTTAATATATGAATTCTATTCACTAATTCATCAACTTTTTTTATATTCCATGATACCTTATTTTGTATATACATTATATTTCCTTATTATTTGTTGAAATTATGAATTTAAAGTCATTGAGATGTGTATTGTTGCTCACTTTAACATATCATAGAATTTAAAATTGTAAATCAAAGTTTGTAGTGGATTTCCTTGTTTTATCATACTTCCACCAATATTTCCACCGATGTCCAACACACTCCTTATTTTGAAAGGATCAAAGTTTGATACGAAATCGATATTCGAAATCATATCCTCAACTTACCTAAGTGATAGTATGGGACAAAGCAACAACATAAAACACGAAACACAGCAGTTAACAACTAACTCAAGAATCAAAGTTGCCTGCTAACAACATGTTGGAGGACGATTTGTCATCATTGTTAACAGATCCAATTCCTTAAACTTCCGTGGTCAGCACTATCTGCTTTGACATCCCTTATCACTTGTTTCACTTAGGAGTAGTTCCACCATAGGGTCAGTTCTACTAGATAGTATTGTATGTTTGGGAAACACTTATTTGATGTGAAACCAAATGACTTTTAGGTACAGAATCTGTATACCACAGACCTATATGTGAACATTTATCTTCAAAATTTTGTACAAGTATCCCTATATTTCTACCAAAAATGACAGTGAAAGTGTTTACAAATCCCATTCCTTTTAGGATATGGCATCTTGGAACTTGCAGTATTAAATTTGGGATGCATTCCTATGTGAATCACCTGTTGTGTTACTGTTTGAACCTTTCTGCTTATTTATCTTTCTTTTACCATGAAACTTCACTTCTTTGTGATTTTTAATAAGAAGAGGTAAATCTCAGTCATGGGCATGTGAATCTATTTCAGATGATGAAATGCAATGTCTATACTTACATGTTTCAACATCTCCTGAAAAAAAAAACTATGCTTCAACATCTATGGGAAAACCTGATTTTATTCTGTATTTTTTAAAATTGGAGATTAATCATGAAAGTTTTCTTCATAATTCTTTGCAGACGAGGAGCGATTGTTACCACATTCATTGTTTGCTATGCTCTTACATCGTTCATTTCTGGCTATGTCAGTGGTGGGCTTTACTCACGGAGTGGTGGTATTGACATTTACAACCATCATTTATTCTATGTTTAGTACCATTATGATTCTGTTGTAATTTTGTAGTGGCTGTCCCTTGAGTGATCTTTTGTAACTTGTAAACGCCTGCTTATCACTTTGTTAGTCTTTTGATGTTCAACAAATTCTCACTGATATTTTAGGTAGATCCATTATGGGCAGATGGAATTGTCTTTTGGCCTGCGCTACATGCTTTTGCTAGCCTTTCAAAGTTTATACTGGTCTCAAATCCTATGTTCTCCTTTTGCATTTATGATGATGGACTATACTAAAATGATGGGGATCCAGCCTTTGAATTGTCAGGGTCAGCATCATCGCCTGTTCTAGAATCTCTTTTCCTCTCATCATCTCTCTCTTTTCCTCTCATCATCTCTTCTTTAGGAGATCTTGAGAGGTGAAGTTATCTCACTTCATAGGAAAGTGGATACCCAAGAGCTACATCCAACCAGCAGCTAGCTTTAATAGATTTCCATTTTCGAAAATTGAACTCGACAAATATAATGAAATATTGTTCAATATACAGAAAATTTAAATGCACAACATTTTTAAATGCATGAGGCGCATAGTAGAAACTGAATTCTGATGGTAGTGTAATGAATGCTCTACCATGTTGTCGTTGCCCCTACATAGTGAATATCCGTTATCGCTTTTATTGCATTGATATGTGTTGCCATCCTCGTGCAATTTGAGTATGGTAAAAGACTAATGTATAACACTGTTTCTTGGCATGTCTAGTCATATTGATATCATTGTTTTGTATCTTCACTTGGCAGGTAGAAGTTGGATAAAGTCCATGATCCTCACAGCATCACTTTTTCCATTTTTGTGTTTTGGAATTGGCTTTGCACTGAACACAGTTGCTATTATCTATGGTTCACTTGCAGCCATTCCCTTTGGAACAATGGTAGTTGTGTTTGTAATTTGGGCCTTTATCTCTTTTCCTTTGGCACTTCTTGGCACCGTTGTGGGTAGGAACTGGAGTGGGACTCCAAATAATCCCTGCCGTGTGAAGACCATTCCTCGTCCAATTCCTGAGAAGAAATGGTATCTCACACCATCAATAGTCTCCCTCATGGGAGGGCTTCTACCCTTTGGCAGCATCTTCATTGAGATGTACTTTGTCTTTACATCCTTTTGGAATTATAAGGTACATTGAAATTAAAATCAATTGTCTTTTGAAGTTTCTCCTTTTGTTTTGTATTAGTGTATTGGTTTGCTTTATTATCTGTTCAAAGAATTTTACTGCTTGTAAATTATGGGGGTTCTTACCAATAATTTTCTTGATGTTCATTTGTTCAAAGTTTATTCTATTTAGACATGATCTGCATTTTGCTGCCCTCACTGCAATCATAGAAATCCACATGGAATATTACTTGACGACTAATTATCTCTTGGCAGGTGTACTATGTCTATGGCTTTATGCTATTAGTTTTCCTCATTTTAATAATTGTTACCATATGTGTAACAATTGTTGGTACATATTTTTTGTTGAATGCTGAGAACTATCATTGGCAATGGACTTCATTCTTCTCTGCCGCCTCTACAGCCATTTATGTGTACCTGTACTCCGTGTATTACTACCATGTGAAGACCAAGATGTCTGGCTTTTTCCAAACCAGCTTCTATTTTGGTTACACTCTAATGTTCTGTCTGGGACTCGGAATCCTATGTGGTCAGTAATTACACCTTTTTATCCCTTGGGTTGATATTCTTTGATCTATTTCAGTACTAACACTACTCTCATCATGCCCTTGTTCAGGTGCTGTGGGTTATCTCGGCTCTACCTTGTTTGTGAGAAGAATTTATAGAAACATTAAATGCGACTAGCAAGGACCAGGCAAAGTTAATTATTTTCCAGGACATTATTGATGGGGATTGGGCATTGACACAAGCTGATGGTTGATGATTCATTTGATGCCCAAGGCACTTTGCTATCCAGGAGAGTCATCTTTCCCTCTGTATTTTATTTTTTTCCCCTTGGCCTATCAACCTTTGGACTGTTAACGGCTTTCTATTTTTCAGCTGTACTAGAAAGCCTTTTCTTTGTCCAGTGCAGGAGATGACGTCATATTACTTTATTAGAAAGTATGTTATACCTGCTTGTTTAGGCTTGCTACCATTTACCAGATGCGTGTTTAGTCTCAAAACTTGGAAACTCCCTTCTGGAAATAGATACACATTTACTGATGTTTTTTTCTGTTTCTTTTCTTTACGTCTTTTGCATTTTCTCGTCTGATGACCTATTCATGTAGATTGTATTTTTTATGTTGTATAAGTTAACATTTACTACGCTTTTTTCTGTTTCTTTTCTTTACATCCTTTGCATTTTCTCATCTGATGGCTTATTTATGTAGATTGTTTTCTTTATGTTGTTTTAGTTAACTGCTTAAGAAAATGCATTCATATCAGTTCTAAGTTAAGACGTTCCTTTTTGTAAGATTGCAAGTAGTTACGATCTGAAGGCTGTTACCAGCAGAAGTGTGAACATCTCACATCGTTGATATCATACACATAGCTTGTGCATGTTGGATTTCTTGTTACAGCAACTCCCTTTCCCAAAGACATGCTTCCGTCAAATTTTCTATTATGTAGTGTTTTTCTTGTGAGCTTGGTTCATTGCATTTTATTAGTGGATTCATTTTAAGTTTTTAACTAGTGGTACATCAAGGTTATAATCTATATCTTTGTTTCTTAACAACCCTTCTATAATATCCTTTACCCTTTTAGGTAACTGCTGCCTGTTATTGTGCATGTTGCAATGTTAGATCAAATATTTCTTTGTCACTTGCCCTCTGAATCCGTACACTGAATAGTGTCTGACTCTTGACCTACTTGGATACCAATAAAACGATTGTAGTTTGCCTTGAGAGCGAATCTAACCTCCTAGGTTCCAGGGAAAAGGAAAACGGTACAGAGTAAGTGTCGGCAGGTGAGGATTGAGGAAGAAGCTGACCTCCAAGACAAACCCCAAGTCCTAATTGAGAACAGAAGCTTGAAATAAAATTCTCTTGGGGAAAAAAAATCTGACATTTGTTTTAAATATTATTCTGTTTCTTCATGTATCTACTGGAGCTGAAGGAGGTACGAGGCGCTGGGGACAACGTCAGGTAATCCGTGAGTTTTTCATGTTTGAAAAGGCCAATGACAAAAAACCCCAGGTGGATGTGGTCCCTTTGAGATGGTGTTTCCTTTAATATCTGTCTATGGCAGTTTTGGTGTGTGGAAATTGCAGATTCAGTTGCATGAGTAATCATTAAGCTGCATATCGCAGAATTTGCTGTGGAAGCTGGCTGTTCAGTTACTTTAGTACGTTTCAGTTATTGCTCATTAGAAATCACAGACTATGCTGTGGAAACTGGATGTTCCTAAACTTTGTCCGCAATGGTTGCATCGGATGCAAGGCAGAGGGGCACTTGTCTAGCTGAGCCATCTAGTCCTGGTGTCTGCACAGTACTGGACTGCTGGTACTCTGGTGTGCTGGAAATTTGTGGACCCAGCTTGGACATTTATTAGAGTGAATTGAATGTGTGGTGATCTGCAGGTTTAAGAAAATAAACCAGTATGTATGGGCAACTGCTTATAACTTGCCAACCAATAATTGTGGTGACGTTGAAGTATATTTCTTAATTGTTGATTTAGTTGGTTTATCCAGAACTTTAAACAAATAGCTCCACTCCGGATGATAAATTTTACTTGTCTACAAGAATTTATGTTACACATGTCGATGTGAATTCTATTATGATATGAATTAGTAAAACATAAAATTATCTAGGAAAACCTACTTAATGGTTTCTCAAGGTTTAAATGAAATAGTAATTTAGTGTTAAGGTTTCAAAAGTAACATAATGGTGTCCTAAGATTTACAGAATCATTTGAATTCTTGACTCCCATCATTTTTTACATTTGAATGAACATTATACTTTTACTTATTTATTTGAAAAATTATTAAATAGTGTTCCAAGTTTTGGGTAAATATTATTTTGGAGTTCATGGTTTCAAAAGTATTATAATGGTGTTTTACGATCTCTACTCTTAGTAATTACGGGTCTATTGGTATTAGTGTTTGATATTATTTTTCACATGAAATCTCAACAGAGTGTTATTGTTACCTCTCACCCCTCTCAACTTACTAAGGAGTCTATAATAGAACATATTAGAGTCTACTGGCGTTGTTCGTTCGAGATTGAGGTATAAGACTTTTCATCTGGAAAATTCCTATTAGTTTTTCCCTCCTTTCATATTAGAAATGATTATCTTAATCAATTTGGAGCATCCCTTCAAATTATCTCTGCCTCCTTTACTCTTTGGTCCCCAAACTCCAACGCAGTGTTAACGTTGAAGGAAGAAGGGGTATGGCTCAGGCTCGAAGGTATTCCTCATCACCTTTGGAATATTGATATCTTCCACCACATGATCTCTGAGTTTGCTAAACTATTAGAAGTAGACTTAACTATGGATTCTGCTAAATCCCTGGGTTACTCTAGAGTTAGGGCGAAGATTCATCCAGGAAAGGATATTCTCGATTGCTTTTTTTTTACTTTTGGCAAATATGTTTATCCCACCAGTGTTACTCCTACACTTGGACCCATTGACCCATTCCCTGCTTGGCCTGCAAACTCTACCCCTTTAGCATCTGGTTCCTCTGGTTTTAACCCTAATTGCAAATCCTTTAAGACTAATAGAGGTTGGAGAGGTGGAAAAGGAAATAAGACCTCTAGGGGTGGAAAAAATGTCTGGACAAGATCCATTAGCCTTGCCCCTTAGCCTGCATTTACCTCTGTAGGCATTTTACCTACTCCACCCTTTGTCTCGGAGGTTGGTCATGACTTTTCAGTGCAATCATACTCCCACTCCCTCTCTTCTGAGTCTCTGCATATTAGAGATGAAACACCTAAGTTTGTAGAGACAGAAATTAAGACACGAAATCTATCCATGGCTAAGTTCAAAAAGGTTCTTGCTGTTTATGACTGTCTGGAGAAAGATGACGTGATTGACCCTACTGAAGTTGCCTACAAGACCCAGCCACCAACTCCAATCCACCCCTCAAGTACTACTGATGATTCTGTTTCTTCAACTACAATGCTAGATTTTGATCCACTTCTTTCTGGGTCTATATCATCTGATTCTGCCGCTGTTGTTAATGATGATAGTGCAAATAATTTTCTTATTGACACTCTCAATTGGGAGTCTTATGATCACCTCATTGCTTTTAGTAGTATCATTGGAATTTCCTTACAATCCATGGATGAGGCTAAGAACTTTCTTAACTCTATTAGAGTGGAACAGGGACTTCCTCATATTGATTTAAATATAAATTCCAACTTGGCTGAGAACCTAGATTCTCTTTCTCTTTCCTCACCCAATTAATGATCATTAACGCATGGAACATAAAAGGCTTGGGTTCCAGTGGAAAAAAATGGGCTATTAGTAACTTCGTTAAAACTAACAAATGCTATGTCATTATCATTAGTGAGACTAAATTAGAGACCTTTACTCCCTATGCTCTTAGGCAGCTAGGAGGAGGTTTATTAATCCAATGGCCCCTTATTCCTTCCTGGGGGGCCTCTGAGGGACTTCTCAATGGATGGAATGACAGATTTTTAAAGTTGTTGAACACCATTCCTACCACACACTACCTCTCTATTAATTTCACTAGCCTTTCAGATGATCTGGATTGGTGGCTCACAGGGGTATATGGACCCTGCGATCCCATACAGAAAATTGAATTCCTTGCGAAATTAGACTTTTTAAGCAAAAAGGTGAATTCTTTTTGGATCATTGGGGGGACTTTAACCTTACCAGACACTCACATGAACATTACACTAGGTGCGACATTTCCTCTATTATGAGACAATTCAACGCCTTTATTGATAGTCACTTCCTGGTGGATTTCTCTCCTAATAATTCTAAATACACTTGGTCCAACATGCAAGTGCCACCTATCATGGTTAAATTGGACAGATTCCTTGTCTCTATGAATTGGACAAATTCTTTTCCCAACTCTTTCTGTTTGGGCCTGACTAGGGTAGTTTCTGATCATATACCCATCTCTCTTAATACTACTTCTCTAGACTGAGGACCTACCTCATTTAAATTTTACAAATCCTGGCTTCTCTTTGAGGGGTTCAGCTCTTTCATTGAATCCTCTTGGTACAGTTCCCTTAACATCTGTACCTTCTCCTCTCTTGTAACTAAATTTGCATACAGGCTCAAACAGCTTAAGAAACCTGTACAGATGAAGGGGATTTAAAGAAGGGGATTTAAACACACCTGTACCTTCTCCAATGGCTTAAAGAAGGGGATTTAAACACATCTTTCTTTCACAATATGGTCAATAGCAGAAGAAGAACCAATGCTATTCACTCTCTGAAAATAAGAGACAACATTACTTTCTCTCCTTCCACCATTTCCAAAGAACTAGATGACCACTTCACTAGACAATTCAATAAACCCACAAGAGCTAGTCTTGAATTGAATTGGGATACATTAATCCCAACTAAAATTCAGAATCCCTTGGACTTGGAAGCTGCATTCTCCTTGGAGGAAATTCACTGTAATTTGTTGCTCCTACCTGGAGACAAGGCCCCGAGACCTGATGGCTTTCCAATCTTCTTTTTCCAACAATTCTGGGACATTCTCAAAGAACATATCTTGGAAGTTTTTAATCATCTGTTTTCTTCCACAGAAACAGACTTTCTTCAACTTATTAATCAAACTTTTATCACACTAATTCCTAAGCTGGAAGGGGCACAATGCATAGAAGATTTCAGGCCTATAAGTTGTTGAACAGTTTATATAAAATTATTACTAAAACTTTGGTTTCCAGGCTTTCCCCTATCCTAGACAATATCATTGACAACTCCTAATGTGCCTTCATCCCAGGAAGACACATTGGGGACTGTTTCCTAGTAGCACAGGAAACATTACACTTCATGAAGTTGGCTGGCATTCCTGAATATTTCCTGAAATTAGATTTTGAGAAAGCTTTTAATAATGTTAACTAGGATTTTTTATTGGATTCTCTTTCTAGTTTAGGCTGTGAATCTACATGGATTAATTGGATAAAAATGTGCATTACACATGTCAGGTTCTCCATCTTACTTAACGGTTCCCCTAAAGGTTTTTTCCCTGCCTCTAATGGTCTAAGGCAAGGTGACCCGTTGTCACCTCTACTTTTCATTACTGTCACACACATTTTGAATAGAATGTTTTCTCTTGCTGTGGAATCCAAGCTGATATCTGACATCCAATTTCCTAATGGTGGTCCTAATATAGTGAACATTCAGCATGCAGATGACACTATCTTATTTCTGTTTGCATGTGAGGATAACATAATCAATATTAAGAGGATTTTGTGTTGCTCCAGTATTGCTTTGGATTGAAAAATAACTTCCATAAGTCCTCCCTTACTGGCATAGGTGTATCAAGTCTACTCATCACTAGATCATCCCAAATCTTGGGTTGCAACACTTCTCTTTTGCTTATAAAATATCTAGGACTTCCCCTACACTTTAGGAGGGCAACCTACAATGACTGGTCTCCAGTCAATGAAAAAATCTCTAAAAAACTCTCTTTTTGGAAGGCAAAACAATTGTCTCTAGAAGGAAGATTAACTCTAGTTAATTCTGTTCTCTCAGCCATACCTACTTACTATTTATCTGTGCTACACATCTCTGCAAAGGATGTTAAAGCCATTGATAAATATAGATCCAGATTTCTTTGGAAATCCTATTCCTCCTCTTCCTTTATTAGTCATCTGGTTAAATGGGATACACTTTGTAGACCAAAGCATCAACATGGCTGGGGAATTATAAATATTAAAAACTTTAACCTGACTCTCGAATCTAAGTTGCTTTGGCAGTTACTTTCCAGCACTTGCTCTCTCAAGTAGAAAGAAATCCTTAAAGCAAGATACTTTGCTAGGAACTGGCATGGGGCTCTCCTCAATACATCCTCAGGTAAGTCCTCACCCTTATGGCAGGAATTGAAAGTATGCTACAATTTAGTCAATTACTGCACCAGCCTTCAAGTTCAGAATGGTAGCAGCATTATATTCTGGGAAAGTAAATGGTGGAATGGGGCAAGACTTAAATACTTCCTTCCTGACCTTTTCCTATTGATTAAAAGTAAAAAAGCCTCACTTGTCAAGACAATTGAGACCTTTAGAGTTGATTTTGGCAAATTATTTGCTCACCCTCACTCTCTAGTCCATACTAGAAACATTCAGGAACAGGCTGGTCTTCTTTCAGATATCTTGTCTAACCTTAACCTACTTTCTGAGGATGATATCTTACAATGGAACTTTTCAAATCATATTTTTTCAGTGAAATCGTGTTACAATATTATCACTGATGGTGGACTTAGATATCGACACCATGACCCTATTTGGTACAGCTGGGCTCCTTTGAAAGTAAAAATCTTCTCTTGGCTGGTGCTTTATGACAAAATCTTAACTAAGGTAAATCTATGTAAAAGGGGCTGGGTTGGTCCTGAACATTGTATCATTTGCAATGCACATAAAGAAACAATTACTCATTTATTCATACATTGTCCTTTTTTTATTTCCATTTGGAGTGCATTTACTCAGGGATCTCTTTACCCTGCTGTGTTTTCTTTTAATGATCTGTTTACATAATCTCTTCCCTTCAAACTTGCCCTGCCTACTAAAGGATGCTATACTATATTTCAAATCATTCTGTGGGCTATTTGGAAGGAAAGAAATAACTGCATTTTTAGAAGGGTTTGTAAAGGTTCTAATGTGTATAAATGAAATTACTTCTCTTATTCATGGTTGGATAGATGCTATGACTTCAGGTTTTGATAAGGATGACGCCCTCTGCTCTATCACTTCCTTCCAGCAAACTTGCGAAGCCAAGTTTACTACCACTGGCTTACCTACCTGTAGGGATGCAGATTCATTTCAACCCTGCTCTGCTCCAGTGGATGACCATCCGATCGATGATTAACTCCCTGTTAGTCGTTTTCTTTTTGAGAAATCCTTTTTTGGGACATTACTACTTTATCTGATGGCCTGTGTTGGCCGATATAATTTTTTAAATTGACAGTTCAATTTTCTAGGATTGTATCAAATACTAAATATTGTACTCTTTTGTTTTCCTTAGGTTTGTTTGCCTGAGGGACTTATATATCATAGCTTACCGTTAACCCAAAAAAAAACATTTTGTCATCGTAAAAAAAAAATTCTGCAATCAATTGAGGTCACGTGATGGATGATATGATATTGGAAGTTTACTTATGTCTAAAGTTGCAGAGCTTGAGGCATTATTATGTTATTTTTGAAATCTTGATACTAAAATGGTTCGTTCAAATCTTGTGACATCTTTAAATAAAATTTCAAATTATCTAAATCTTAGCCCAAACATTTTGTCCCTTTCTAGCAGTGTGACCATTTTCAACACAAAGGTTTGTTGAAAATACTTTGTTGACAATATCTCATTGTCACAGTGGTTCGGTGAACTTTAAACTCGCCACAGGTCTCAAGTTCGAATCCTGAAACATACATTAAAAATTACTGTTTACAAAAAAAAAAAACACAAAGGTTTGTTTAGCCGTAACTTAAATTACTGTTATATCAGTAATTTATGCAGCCATCCAAAACCATGAATGTAGTTTGTATTTATTCTAGTTAAGGATAGGTTCATTTTGAGTGTCAAATATATAAATGTTCTCCTCGTAAGTAATAGGAACCCACTTATGAAGTGATGCGAGACACACAAGGTAACATATCGTTAATGCGAAGAAACATACGATAGTCAAGAAGAACTTTATTACAAAAATGAGGTAAAATGTTGCTGGTAAACCATCACATCTGAAAAAGACAGACAGCAAGAACAAAGGTCACTGTTGGAATAAAATTAAAATAAGATCATATGGTCTGAATGTCATGTGAATTGACCATCTTATATTTAAAACCAACTCTAAGTAATTAAAATAAACACAACTGTAAGCACGGTACTGCAATTTATCAATCATACACTCCATTGAAAGTTAATCCTTTTTTTTTGTTGGAAGTCTCCGACAGTGCCTGTGGAAGTCATCCATTGTTGAAGAGCATGGAAGAGTCCATTAGGCAGGCAAAAGCTGGCACATGCTGCATCTTGTGGGTGTGGTAGCACAACATGTGGTAGCAAACAAACGCAACCAACTCACGTAAACCCCACAATAGTCCATAAGAAGAAAAAAAAAACATTAGACACTTTTTCTGAAATAATTGGAGTAAAAAAAATAAAATAGTGAAGAATGCATGACATTTGTCATTTATATTTTATCTAATTGTCTCCATTTTCTTCACAAGTTCTCTCGTAAATGTTCGTATCTACCTCCTAGTCTTTACTTTTTCTTTTTTTTTGGAAAAATTATCTAACAGTGTATCAAGACTTGAATGAAATATCATTTTAGTGTCTAATGTTTTAAAAGTATCATAATAGTGTTCTAGGGTTTACAATATTAGATGTACATAGGCTTTCGTCGGTATTTTGTCCATCTTATGACTCCACATGATTGCACAATTTCTTTTTTATGACAACAATGTTCTTTTTTATCCTTCCTTCTGTTAATAACAAATTGGTGCTCAATGTTTCAACTAAAAAATAATGTCTAACACTAATAACAATAGATTTGTAATTACTAACAGTAAAAACTTTAAGACACCATTGTGTTACTTTTGAAATCAAGGACACCAAAAATGTTTTTGTTAACAGTATGCATGTCTCACGATTCGAACTTGGGACCTGTGGCGAGTTTAAAGTTCTCCCAGCCACTGTGACAATGAGACATTGTCAAGGACACCAAAAATGTTACTTTCCTCAAACCTTAGGACACTATTAAATAATTTTTTCAAATAAATAAGAAAGGATTTAATGGTCATTCAAGTGTAAAATTAAGAACATTAAGGATCCGAATGATTCGATAAACCTTAAGATACTATTATGATACTTTTGAAACATTAGACACTAAGATGGTATTTCATTCAAACTCTAGGACATCATTAAGTAATTTTTTTCTTTTTGTTTTCATACATAAATTCAAACAATGTCAATCCATATGTTACTTTGCATGTAGACACTTTATTGTTTTCGACTTATCGTATGTTTAAGTGCTACCCATTTCTAATTCTAGTCCTCATTTTTATTGTGCAAAGAATGTCTAGTTATTTTTTTGATAGATAGCAGTTAAGGAGAAAATCTATGGTAGTAAGAAACTATGGCACATTTGAAGGGTAAGTTTGGGACAAAAACGTGCCAATTCCTTTACTTGATAATGCTTTCTTAGAGTTCTCATTGTTTGGAATGATGTTGTATTGCATAAAAAGAATCTTGTTATAAAAAATTACAATGTGTCTATACTTTTTAAGAACACACATGATTCCTTTGAATGGTGGGTTTCTAGTGTATAAGGTTCATGTGTTTCACATTTGAAACAAGCATTCCTAGCGTGCTTGGGGACCTCAGTACAATGATGGGAAGTAATTGGGTCATTGGAGGGGACTTCAATATCACAAGATTCACCACTATAGAAACTGCAAATATCCTAGCTTGCTTTGGGTCATTGGAGTTCTCATTTCAAATTCTTCAACTCCTGGCTCACTATAGAAGGGTTTAAGGATATGATAGTTGAATGTCTGGGAAATTTCTCTTCTAACTCCATCTCTAACCCCATAAATGGGTTAGCTTATAAACTTAAACATCTGAAAAAGGTGATCAAACAATGGATCCCGTGTATAAGATTGGAGAGGAATAGAAGATTGGAAGAGATTGAATTGCAGATCTCAGAATTAGATAAATAGGTTGAGCTGAGTCATTCTCGTACATCTATATGGGAAAAGCAACAATCGCTTAAACAAGAGTACTATAACCTTCTACTAGAACAAGAACTATATTGAAAGCAGAGATCTAGAATACAAAAGCTAAAAGAAAGAGATCTCAATACAACTTTTTTCCAGAAAATTGTGAATGGAAGGAAAATAAAATTTTTTATCTCAGTCATTACTATAGATGGATCTTTGATAAAACTACCAGGAACTATTAGTAATGCATTTGAAAAGTAATTTTTTAATCTTCTAAACAATAAAGAGGTTATTTATGTGGATCTCTTTTGGGATACCCTTTTCCCATGTAAGATTCAACAACCAAAAAATTTGAAAGTTAGCTTCTCAAAAGAGGAAATTAGGAATAGTGTATTTGGTTTGGCAAAGAACAAGTCTCCTGAGCCTGATGGATTCCCTATATATTTTTTCTAATAATTTTGGAAACTCATTAAGGTAGATCTTTTAAAACTCTTTCAACATTTTGAGAGTGCAGTAGATGTTAATACTCTAATTGGTGTTAATCAAACCTTTATTACCCTTGTACCAAAAAAAAGTAGAAGTTCAGAGTGCGCAAGACTATCGCCCTATTAGTCTTCTGAGTAGTACACAAAAAGAAATATCTAAGAGCCTAGCTAACAAATTCTGTCCTATTTAGAACTTTATCATTGATAATAGTCAATGTGCTTTCCTCCCAGGGAGAAGTATTTTTGATTACATTCTGATGGCTCAAGAGACATTACACTTCATGCATCAAATAAATTGCCCAGGTTTAGTGTTAAAGCTTGATTTTGAAAAGACTTTCGACAATGTCAATTGGTATTTCTTTATCAAATCTCTGAAAGGTCTTGATTGTGGGGATACTAGGATTTCCTAGATAAAAATGTGTATCTCTTCAATAAAATATTCAATCTTGGCTAATGACTCACCAAAAGTTTACTTTGGTACATCTAATGGGCTGGGACAGGAAGATCCACTATTTTCTTTATTCTTTATTGTAGTAACTTATATTTTAAACAGAATGCTTGATTTAGGCATTCAAAATAATCTAATATCTAGAATACAGTTTTCTAGAGGAGGACCTATAGTAACAAACATTCATTATGCAGATGAAACTATTATGTTTCTCTCCTAGGGAAGATAATATTATTAATGTGAAAAGGATCCTTGCCTGTTTTCAGGCTTGTTCTGGCCTTAAAATTAAATTTGCAAAATCTTCGCTTATTGAAATTAGGATTTCTCAAGACAATATTCATAGATTTTGTAAAATTCTAAGTTGTAAGTAAGAGTTTCTTCCTATTAAATACCTAGGTTTTCCTCTGCACTATTGGAAAGCCTCTTTTAGTGATTGGGTACCTGTGTTAGATAAACTAACCTCCAAATTTGCAACTTGGAAAAAAAACGCATTTCTCTTGGAGGCAAGCTTACTCTGGTGAACTCAGTATTATCTGCTATGCCTACATATTACCTCTCGGTCTTGCATATTCCAGTGAGGGTGATATCTGAGATTGACAGACTGAAGCGTAGATTTCTCTTGTGTACCTCAAGGTCTTCTAATAAAGGATATAATCTAATCAAGTGGTAGAGATATGTCGGTGTAAAAAACAAGGGGGTTGGGATATTATCAACTATAAAAATTTTGGTATCGCCCTTAAATGCAAGTTATTGTGGCAATTGCTGGTGGATAACTCAAATCTCATGTGGATAGAATTAGTTAAATTACGTTATTTCTCATTTAATAGTTCTGGTGCTTTGCTGAATGTGTGTTCATATAATCCTCCTTTATGGATGGTACTTAGGAAGAGCTTGCCAATTTTAAAGATTTTCTCCAAATTCTTAATTAATAGTAGAGATAACACTATCTTCTGGGAAAATGTTTGGTGTGGGGTGGGAGCTTTAAAAAAATACTTTGCTAGATCTTTACCAGATTTCTAAACTGAAAAAGGATTCAGTTAAAAAGGTATGGACTGTGTTTAGTAATGACTTCTCTAGTCTATTCCATCACTCAAGGGATTGTAATCTTGATTTTGAATCTCTGCAGTGCCAACTTGAAAAATTTTCTGAGATAGTAAGTAATTTCCAGCTCAATGACGAATCTGATAATATAACTTAGGCTCTTATAGCTAATAAATCTTATTCAATAAGGAGCTCCTATGACAATTTAAATGATGGAGGGTTTAGATATCCATTCAAAAATTATGTGTTGACACCTAAAATCCCAATAAAATTTAAACTTTTTGTTTGGATGGTAATTTAGGAAAAGATACTAACCAAGGAAAATCTTATGAAAAAAGGATGGTTGGGACAACTCTCTTGTCCTTCTTGTGCTTATAGTTGCGAATTCACCTCTTAGATTTTACTAACTTGCCCTATTACTCTTCAAGTCTGATTCTTTTTTCTAACTAATGTTACAAATGTTGGCTTTGTTAGCCTTATCTTGATTTTGATGATAACAAAAGACTAATGTGTTTATGAGAATATTTCATTGTTTATATTTGTAAAAAAGATCATTGAAGGACTCAGAAGATTCAAGCATAAAAGGGAAGATATTTGAAGAAGACAAAGACTTATGTGCCACCAAGAAGAACTCAAGATGATAAAATAAGAAGAAAATGAAAAGTTATATTTGTAATTATTTTTGATGTAATTTTCTATTTACTCATGTATTCCTAGGAACTTATAGTTATCTCCCAAATATCCTCATAGAGCCATAAGAAAATTGCCTTAGCCCCAAAACCAACAATTCATTGAAAAACATTCATTATAGGACTAAAGGCATTTTCGACATACCGAATTTCTTCAGTTTACCGAAATATGTGCAGATTAGAAAAACCAGTACAGAAATCCAGAACGGCATACTGAAATTCACCGGCATACCGAATCAAAGATTTTCGGCATACCGAATTATTTTCGGTATACCGAAGTTGTCACGCCCTAAATTTTCCACAATAATTTAAACAAATTAAATTACGGGAAAACTAAAACTAAACAGTAAAATATCCAACCATCAGGAACCTGTGTGTGCGGCTAGCAGACTCCAGACTATATGCACTACGCTAAACCAATCGCATGTCTGCACTTGCGAACAAAACCACAAGGAAAACGCATGAGTGACCAAAGTCATCCAATACGCACCCCACGAAAACCACGGAAAACAAAACCATAATCAATTTTTCCTTTTAAATTCCTTTCGCAAACTCTTTTCTCAAAACCTCAGAAACCAGGC